>JAPPVO010003623.1:0-24854 GCA_030407325.1 Camellia japonica | reverse complement strand
GGAATCGTGCTTTGCAGAGAAGTTTGTAATGTCAATACTTTTCAAGATTGCCACTTTGCTGATTATTACGGGGGTCGAGCTGCCCGGTCAGCTCGCGGCCGAAGCAAAATGCAAAATTGCATTCAAAATTGCATGTCTGCCATTGGTCGCTCGAGCCAAGAAGAGCTCGCTCGAGCGAAGGTTTGCTCGCTCGATCCAAGGAGTTCTCGCTCGAGCCAAGGATTGCGTCCATACAAAAACCTGAAAGAGTGTATTCCTCGCTCGAGCCAAGGATTCGTCGCTCGAGCCAAGGCACTAGTAGAAATCACGAAAATTACACTCCTCGCTCGAGCCAGCAAAGCTTCGCTCGAGCGAGCCTCAGAATCCGGATTTCTCAAGGAGTTTGTTTTCTTCCCAATCTTGGATTACTTTTGGTTCTCTATAAATACTTGGTTTTCTCCCAAAACTAAGTAATTGATTAAAGTCCTCCAGATTTTCTTTTTGATTCTTAAAGGTTTATATCTGGGGATAGTTTGTTATTTTTTCTTTGATGTTTTATTGAGTATTCAACTCATGGTTTAAAGAGAGTACATCAAAGGTTTGTTTGTTATACACAAAAGAGAGAGTTGTTCTTCAGTTGTGGATTCAGAAGAATTCGAGCCTGAAGCTTTGGTGGAATCCAGAGTGGCTCATCAGAAAGACAATTCCGTGGTGAAGATGGGGTTGGAAGAGGCACATAGAGGTTGGTTCAATTAGGCATTGTGGATTTGCTAGATAATTGAGAGTATACCTGTGTAATTCCTTTAATTCTTCTTAGTGGATTGTCTTGTGGCAGTTGCCCGTGGTTTTTTATCACAGTTGGAGGTGTCCAATTGTGGTTTTTCCACGTAAAAATCGTTGTGTCTCTTTCTCTTGATTGTTTGATTGGGATTGTTATATTTTGCTTAAAATTGTTACATAATCACAAATCAACATCTAGGAGGTTTCTAGATTTTTCAAGTGCCAAAATCCCAAAAGATGCAAACTGATGACAAAATTCATATAAACAAGCAGGGGAGAGTAGTAATAAAATAATTTGACACTTCTGAAAGGCAAAGTTATTCATAATAAAAAGATTATCAAGTAAATTGTCAAATACCAATAATAAATAATATCAGAAAATTTTAACACACCAACATGAACTGAAAATTGGGAAAAAAATATCAACAGACATATATATATTCACACCCAACATGAACTGAAAAAATATCAACCGATCAACACAGCAACATGAACTGAAGAAATATGAAATAATGATTCTTCATCAAAAACAAAACTAACAAACAAATATATACATTCACACCCACACATTTCTAGTATGTTTGGTTTGAAATAATGATTATTTAAAATATTGTCATATTGAGATTCTTAATCAGTGAAGGTGAAGTGTTTTGAGTGGATGATAGTGAACTAAAAAAATGGGGAAAAATCAACAATGCACAATCATTCACTGCAACCCCTTTCAATATATAATAACTAAAAATCATTTTGATGAACAAAACAACATGGCCTGAAAAAATATCAAATAACGATTCTTGAGAAGGGAAGAGAAAAACAAAGAGTAGAGAAGAGAAAAGAAGAGAACAATTCCTTCGATCGCTACTGCCGCAGCTCGCTACAGATCAGAAGCCCTAATTACTGAAAAAATAAAAAAATAAAAAACACAGAACACACTCACAGAACAAAGGTTGGGAAGAGAAGATCCATCAAAGAGAAGATCAGAGAATAAGAGAAGAATACCTTCGAATCGATGCTTCGATCGCCGCGCCCCGCCACTGTCGCCAATAGTTGATCGTCGCTCGCCACCACTATCGCCGCTCGTCGCTCGCCACCATAGTCGCCAATCGCCGCTCGCCTCCATTCAAGTGAAAGCGAGAGAGAGACTGTTGTCTAGGGCTACAAAACGTGAAATAGAAAAAGGGAAGGGCAGGACAAAGGGAAAAAGGAAAAAAATCTCTCGGGTGTTCCACAAAGTTTGGAGGGAGGGAATAATATATACACTTCAAAAATATCAAAGAAGATTTTACGAATTAAAAAGTAAAACGATTTCAAGGCCTCCTCATGTATATCATCTACAAATAAAATAAAAAAAAAAATTATAAAAAAAAAAATTAAGATAATTCCATGATAGTATTTTTATTTTTCATATTTGTCCATAAAAAATAAATAAGTATATTTTTAAAAATAAATCATTTTTTTTAAAGACAAATGCGAGATAAAATAAGTATATTATAATTATTGAATCAATTTAATTTTTTTTAATAAATAATATACTCGAAGAATCCTAAAAAATGATTAGACAACACTTTTCTAGTCAAGATGAGGACGGGAGGGAAGCATACCCCAAGCTTATATTACATTCAATTTCAAGAGTTATGTACCAAAAAGACCCAACTCTTCTCAACTTCTAAAACAAAATGAGCATTCATCAATTTCTTACAATTAAAGGTGTAAACGGTTTGGTTTGGTAGGTATTAAGAGTATATTTAGCACCGCACCAATCTTTTCAGTTTTTATGATTAAGAAACTAATACAGACCGTATGCGACGGTTTGATTTTGTCGGTTTGATATAGAAAATAAATTTATATGAAATTTTTTAAAAATTTATAGTAGATTATAGAATTTTATATTAAAAATAAATGAAGAAAATATATGAAAATTGCTCCATAAATGTTTTTTTTCTCTAATTTTTATTACAAAAGTTTATTATATTAGTTACTTCTCATATAATGTTCTTTGAAGATTTCAAGGTCTCCTAATGTATATCATCTATAAAAAAAAAAATTAAAAAAATAAAATTAAGATGATTCCATGATCGTAACATCTTCATTTTATCATATTTGTCCCTAAAAAATGGACAACTATATTTTTAAAAATAAATCATTTATTTTTTAAGGACAAATGCGAGATAAAATAAATATGTTATAATTATAGAATCAATTTAATTTTTTTTATAAATAATATACTCAAAGAATCCTAAAAAATGATTAGACAACACCTCTCCAGTCGAGATGAGGACGGGAGAGAAGCATACCCCAAGCTTATATTACATTCAATTTCAAGGGTTATATGACAGAAGGACCCAACTCTTCCCGACTTCTAAAACAAAATGAGCATTCATCAATTTCTTACAACTAGGGGTGTAAGCGGTTCGGTTTGGTCAATGTTAAGAGTATATTTAGTACCGCACCGATCTTTTCAATTTTTATGATTAAGAAACTGATACAGACTGTATACTACGGTTCAATTTTGTCGGTTTGATGTAGAAGAGAAATTTATATGAAATTTTAAAAAAATTTACAATAGATTATAGAATTATACATTAAAAATAAATAAAGAAAATATATAAAAATTGCTCTATAAATGTTTTTCTCTCAAATTTTTATCACAAAAGTGTATTATATCAATTACTTCTCATATAATGTTCAAGAAATTATAATATAAAAATATTTAAATATAATATTCGATCAGTTCAATTTGCATCGGTACAAAAAGTTTCAAAACTGAAACAGACCGTATGTTATGAAAAAACAAACCAAAAACTAAAATTTCAGTCGATTTTGATTGGTCAGCTCGATTTTATCAATTTTGCTTACATCTCTACTTGCAACAACAGGCCACTGGCTATTTGATCATGAGGGTCTAGCACAACTTTTTTTTTTCTTTTTTCCTTTTCCTGGGTGCACAAATTATGAGTCCAACAAAATCTTAATTATTATCTATATATCAATCTAAGACCATATGTAAAAGGTATATACAACAATGAGAGAATAAACATATGTAAATATTTAATAAATAAATGAAGAAAAAAATGCTCATAATGAAATTTAATGAATGCTCTCAAAATATTGTATCTAACCCATTCCATTACATCCAAAACACAAGATTTTGGAAGATCTGATTGCCAACTCGGTGAGTTCCCTGTACTCCTGCTTAGTGCCCAAACTTTGCTCCCTCTCTTCTTGGCCAAACCAAATTCCTGACTTTTGCTTATTCCAGGACCCAACTTTTTCCGGTTCATCACTTTTTCCAATAAAATTCTATCTACTAGTGACAATTGGGCATTGTGGGCCTTTGGAGAATCGATCAGGGATGGGAGTTGCTGCATCATCACTAGCTGCAAATTCAGTCCTTTGCAGGTTGGAGATCGAACTGGCAAAGCTCTGTAGATTCCATTATCTCTGTGTCTCACAACACTGACTAGACGGTGAAGCCATGTTGCCATTTCGAGGATGCAGTGGTCTGTCTTGTGCATATCTGCGTGATGAAGTGTCTAGAGGCGAATCACGTCATTATGGTGTCCCCTTCTTGCCAAACTCATTACTGCAAGAAAAGAACACGTGCGGCTAAATGTTAGTGTTGACGAAAATGAAAATATGAGCACTAAGTAAGAGAAAGGCGAATAACAAATGTAACGCCCTCAAAATATAACATAAAACCCATCAATATAGACATGCTTTAATATATAAAAGATCAACATCCTTCTATTCATCAGAGTGTTTCATTACAAAAGTATTACATGTTGACAACAAAAATAAACGCCCCATGGGCTTACAACTTTCCAAGCCAACACTCGGTTACAAGAAATGAGTACTAACTCATATACACATTAAGCCCTAGGCTTGAATTTACATGTAATACATCAAAAGGAAAATGACATCCAAAAAGTCTGACAGCCTCTAGCCTCCCAAGCTATGTCCTTAGAGGTGGCATGCTACCTGTACCTGAAAATGATGTCCCCATATAGGGTGAGCCACAGCCCAGTAGAAATACACTAAACCAGCTATGAACAATGACTAAAAGATTGGCAGTTGATAGATGGCCAACACTGTTACATCCACATATCACATTACATTTACATGACTTGCAAGTCTATGTTACTTTTCATTTCTCCATTTTCAGTAGACAAGCATACTAGCTAAATCAATACATCAACAGATAAGCATATTAGCTATATCAACACTTCCAATGATAAACATATGAGTTGTATCAACACTTCCTTAGATAAGCATATTAGCTATATCAACACTTTAACTGACAAGCATATGAGCTGTATCAGTGGAGTCCATCCTCTATCTCCTCCCAATCAACAACCAGTTTAGAGGTCCATCCCCTATCTTCCCCTAAACCGTGGAGTACATCCTCTATCTCCTCCCACATACGCAAGGTATATACATACAAGTCATATACACCATCAATCAATACATAACGTTAATGTATTCTGTCAACCGTCATATTCTATGACATATCCAATTGATTAGTTTTGGTTTACCTAATCATCATGCATTGTCTACAACAATCAAGACTATCCTCCACCGATAGCCCAAAGCAGTTATTTCTAAACAGAAAATAAATGCACAAAATGGATAATATATCAACATTTCAATTTGGTGAGCGATGAATAATTCAACTACACCCTTTAATCCCATACATTCCCAATTCCAACATTTCTAATTCCATTCCTCCTTTTCTCAAATTAATTATACGAATTAATTTATCAAGTCAATTAGGGCAAATTCCCTTAACTAACAAAACAACTCTAAGGTTCCATTTTCATCCACATTCCATCATCTATCTCATTTTTCTACGTCAAACTTGCATTTAGGTTTATTATAAACAAAACCCTAACTTTTGTAAAATTACACAAAGGCCCAAACTTTCTCAAAATTACCCAACAACACCCAACGTATCAAAATGCTAAAATTTAAAGACAAAATCCATAGGAAGGAGTAGGATATCCCTACCTCAAAAGGTGACACCCAACGAAGAAGATGAAGAAAACGAAAGTGCTCCAAATCACAAATTTCTCGGATCAAAAGATAGCCCTCGACGATCAACAACTTTTTTGTAAAGGCCAAAGGTGAGGAAATCACTCCTACTAGATCAATACCTAGAGAGAAGGTAGAGCTCTAGAGTGAGAAGCTCAACAATGGAGTTTTTGGAAAAGTAAGAGAGAGAAGAGAAGTGAAAAAGTGATTTTAAAAAGTCAAAACACGGAGCTTTAACCCAGTCACCCTGCTCGAGCGTCACTCACAGATCCCTGCTCGAGCGTCCAATCCCCCGCTCGAGCGTCGGATGCACACTCTCAGAACTTTACACTGAACCAGGTCCCCGCTCGAGCGTCCAACTCCCCGCTCGAGCGTCACACACAAACTCCCGCTCGAGCGTCCAACACTGCAGAAGAAATACTGGAAGAGTGATTATCCCGCTCGAGCGCCAAAACCCCCGCTCGAGCGGAGAAGCAACAACAAAGGCCTCGCTTGAGCGCCAAAAGCTCCGCTCGAGCGGACATGCCAAAATCTGGGCAACTAGTTTTGGTTTCTAAAACCACCCTGTTTCAAACCTGCCCAACACAACCCAAGACTCAAATACAAGGAGTAAAGGATGTAAACAAGATATACACAACAACCAACTCCACGGAACCTAAGTCCGGATGCAACAATTGAAGAAAAGGAAAACCGGGATCACTATAACTAACCAGGTGTTCGCCCACTCTCCAACCCACCCAAAACCTTGATGAGCCCTGTCGGCCAAATAAAAAGGAAAAAAGATGTAAATGCATGTATGACCATATTATGGCAGCTAAAAGCTTGAGCAGGAAAATATTAATGGATTTCAAATTCAAGCATAGGCCAAGCAGAAAGTTGACAGATTCATTAAAAAATCCCATTCAACATACTTAGAAGTATTTGTAGCCATCGGAACAAGCCATTGGAGTGTCTTCTCCATTTCAGCTTTAATTTGAGGAATTGTAAGCTGCATAAAGGCCAAAAGTTGAAGTGCCTAAGTTACTTATGTAAATACACACATTGCATTTGTACAGTCGAAATAAAACGCGGAATCATTACTACACATCAAGTCACTGTTTTTCCCTACCTCCACGACTAGCCTGGTCGTAACAACCCACATTCATGTCTTAGTCGTGCTTGCATGCATTTATATGATTCTGTCTTGCTAAGTTTGAATTCATGAATCTTGCCTTGTTTTGCTTAAGTGTGTTGCATGCTTTGTTCCTTCTTTGCTGTCCTCCAGCCTAAGTTATTCTAAGCCGAGGTCGCCTTAAGCCTAGAACTATCTTGGAACCACTTTGACTGACCTCCACCTTCACCAAGGCATATTGGCCGAGATGTCATCATCTAGGCCGAGGTGTTTATCACCAAGGCCGAGATGTGTATTATCTAGGCCGAGATGTTATCCTTGCACCCAAGTGATCTTGTTCCTGGATTGGTACGACCTAGACCGAGGTGTGGCACATCTAGGCCGAGGTGTTGCACAGCTTGGCCAAGTGTTGTCCTTCCTAGCCGAGATCATTGTTTCCTTCCTTGCCGATGCCTTGTCCTTTGCCGAAGTCTTTATTTGCCGAAGTGCCCTTGCCGCCGAGCTTGTCGTATACGCTTTGCCTTAGACATGCCTTGTCTTTCAATCACCTTTTTGAAGAGAACCAACCCGGTAGTGCCACGTGTCCGAGCTGAGTGATAAGTTAGCCGACAGAGAGAGAGAGAAACCTATCATTTGCTATGTGTTTGTTGTTCTGAGGAGAGAGAAGCTCTAGGAAGAGAGGAAGAAGAGTTCTTGAGTGAGAGTAGATTCCAAGCTTGATCTTCACACCTTGAGCCGTTAGATCCGTGTTTTGAGGTTAGATTCTTGATCTACTCTTGCTATTCTTATTGTTCATTCAGCTGCATTGCATGATCTAGCATGTTTTGAAAGCCATGCATTGCTTTGAAGTTTGGTTTTAGAAAGAGAAAGTGATATTCATGTGTTCTTGAAGAAAACCATGTTTGATTCGAAAGTTTGTATCAAGATGCATGTTTTCGTGTTTGTTTTCATATGATCTTCAAGTATGGGTACCAAGGTCCATGTTTTCCAACTCATGGCATGAAATCCTAGAAATTTGCATAAACAAGTTATGATTTTAGCATTCACGTTCTTTATATTCTTCATGTTCATCAAGAGAGAAACCCAGATTTTTCCCGACTTCATTTCCCTGTATGTGGCCATCGGGACCACACCTCGGCAAGGAGGTGTGGGACCTCGGCAAAGACCTGGTCAGTACCCAGCATGTCTTCTTGACATGTAAAACAATGTTTTAACTCCCAGCATGTTTTCCCGAGATCATTTGCATTCATGTAAGGCTTGTTTTGAGAAGTACATTTAGTGGACTTGCCATGTGTTTGTAGGACTTGGACCTTTGCCTTGATCCCGACGTCCCAAGAACTATGTGAGTGGTATTTTTAATAAAGTTATGTTATAAAGTTTTGATAAAGCCTTGCTTCGTTTTAGAAAAGTATTGATCAAGCATGAATGATTATCTCTATTTTGTGTATCAAGTATAAGCTTTGTTTTGATGACATTCTTGGAAGTCCATACGTGCTAGGGGACTATAAGCATTTGTAGCACAAAGTTTGGAAGTCCGTACGTGCTAGGGGACTAAGCATTTGTAGCACAAAGTTTGGAAGTCCGTACGTGCTAGGGGACTATAAGCATTTGTAGCACAAGTCCTTAGTGTCCGGGGACTATAATGCAACGACACCCTTGTTTGAGATATCTCCCTTGCCTTGTCTTGCCTTGCCACTGACGATTTTACCGCGTGGGTTTGTTTTGTCAAGAATGTCATCACCCCAAGTATTAAGTAGATGTTATTAAACATCCCAGCAAGATTTGAAAGCTCAAGTACATGTTTTGATACAAGTTATGCCAAGTACATGTTTTGATACAAGTTATGCCAAGTACATGTTTTGAACAAGCTATGATATATGTATTGTTTTGACAAGGACCTCGGGAATCATTCATTTAACCCCTTTATTTCTTATGCCATTCACTGAGTATCCAAGCTCACCCTCTCTATGTATATATGTAGGTGTTTAGCATGAAGGCAGTGACGCCGAGATGTGTGTTTTGCAAGATGTTTTGGATGCATGTTATGTCGGCAATCTTGAAGCTTATGTATTTTGAACATGTCGGCTTGAGAAGCCTTTTATCAAGATGTAATATGTATTTTATTATATTTGTATTCCAGTTGTAAAGCTATGTAAAGATGTATGTCATTTCATTTGATCTATGCACTGCTCTTATGGACTACTTAGATCTATATACATTGCTTCTGCACATGTAAGCCCCATATATTATACTCTGATTGTGTGTGAACTTTGCAAGTTGGCCTTCGGTAATCTCGGATTACTGGCCATCACGGCACCATTCTACTAGGGGCAGAATGGGGTCATGACACTGGTCTACCTATTTGTCTGGCTTACACACATTGGAGTTGTTTGAGAATGTACTAAATAAGTGTACTTGGTTGATAAGTGTATTTATTTAGATCATATTATTTTTTTAATTTTTTTAGACATTTTTTTGTAAATAATTAAAAAATGTATTAAATAAGCAAACTCCAAATAATCTTATAAAATCCTAAGAAAATTAAACTTTTAATTATTATAGTTAAATTCTAATTAATTTTAAATACTTATAATAAAACTCCAAGTTCTTCAGTTTCTTCAATATAGATTTTCATCTGCTATTTTTCTATGCGATCGATCTTTCTGATTTGTGTGTACTAATTTTCAAGTTGACTTGGAACCTGAGAGACCTTCCCACCTAGTGGATGATGTTTAAATAATATACTAATGAATTTGAATTCCCTTAGCTGTTTGAGAATTACTGTAACGCCCTCAAAAATAAACCCATAATACATAATATTAACATGCGGAATTATAAAGAAATAAAATATCTTATTCCATTCATCAGAGTACCATAAAATAAAAACAAATAATAAATGCCCTATGGGCTACATCTTGCCAAGCCAACACTTGGACACAATTCCATGAGTTCTAACTCAAAAACAAATAAAGCCCTAGGCTTGAAAGTTTACAAGTTGTTCAAATAAAAACAAATAAAATAAAGTAAGTCTTCGAGTCCAAATCCTCACAAGCTAAGTCCTTGGAGGTAGTGAACCACCTGAACCTGAAAATGAAGTTCCCATATAGGGTGAGCCACAGCCCAGTAGAAAAATACTAAACCAAGAATAAGAATTAACTAAAGTATTAGCATTCGATACATGGTTAACACAAGATAATCAATTTCCAATTTCATGACACGAATGTCTACATTGTCTATGACATATTGTCTATGACACTTTTCACTTTCCAATATTTATTCAACTTTCAAATTATATCATTATGGCTCAGAACCTGGCCAACTATAATAGTGATTCAGATGTCACAAAATAAATGAGACTAAAGCTCAAATCACAACACTTCCATACTTCCAATTGATACACATTATAATGATGCATCATATCAACAACAAATAGCAATATTGCTATTATCAATAAGCACACATATGAGTGATGCTACTGGAGTCCATCCCTATCTCCTCCCAACAAATCCGGTTTAGAGGTCCATCCCCTATCTTCCCCTAAACCGTGGAGTTCATCCCCTATCTCCTCCAAATGAAATGCATATGCAATGAAACACACAATTGCCATATACAACACATAATCAATACAAGTAATGTTCTGTATTAATTCAACTGTCAACATAAGTGACATAATTTCAGTTATACCTAAGCCGCATGCAAGGTCTACAACAATCAATGGCTATCCTCCACCGATAGCCCAAAATAGTTATTTCTAAACAAGAAATAAATACAACATTGAATGTAAAATCAACATTTTCATAGGTAAGTATATAAACTACCCAACTATATCATTAATCTCATAATTTCCCCAACTTCATGAATTAAACCAAATTCCACATTTTTCCCTTAAATTAATTATACAAATTAATCTAAGCCAAAACCCTAAGGTTTCTCCCAAAATTACCAAACTACCCCCACATACCAAAATACCAACACTTAGGATTAAAACATATAAATGGAGTAGGAAATCCCTACCTCGAAGCAAGAACCCAAAAAGAAGGAGACGGAGATGATAGCCCAAACTCCAAAGTGCTCCGAATCAACAACCGTTCAGATTAAATGGCAGCCCTCGACCCACTCTACCTTTTTAATGAAGGAACTAGGTTAGGAACACCCTCAAACTAGATGAAACCTAGGGTAGAAAGTGTGTAGGGAGAGAGAATGGTCGGACCTAGGGTTTTATAAACTGAAAGGGCTGAAAAACTGTTTTAAAACACGCTGCTGCGTATTTAAATCTGATAGGCTCGCTCGAGCGAAGACCTGGTCGTTCGAGCGACCAGACACAAGAAACCCTCGCTCGAGCAAAGAAAAGCTCGCTCGAGCCAAAAACTCGATGCTTCAGGTCTGCAACCCAGAAGCTCGCTCGAGCGAAGGAAAGCTCGCTCGAGCGAAGAACTCGAAAACATACACCTCGCTCGCTCGAGCGAAGGAAGCTCGCTCGAGCCAAGAAACACATCTCTCAGGTCTAAGTACTGGACGCAAAGCTCGCTCGAGCCAAGGAAAGCTCGCTCGAGCGAAGAACCAAAAACGAAGACCTCGCTCGAGCGAAGAGAAGCTCGCTCGAGCGACCAAGCCAAAAACTGAACATGCAGACTTGGTTTCTAAACCCAACCAATCTGCAACCAACCTGCTAAACACATCCTATAACCCAAGAATAAGGAAATAAAGGACAACAACAACAAATATAACAGCGGAATCCACGGAACGTAAGTCCGGATACAATAATCAAATGGGAAAAAGACCGGGGTCGCTATAATTACAATGTATCAATTGTCTTGATTTGTGTGTATTTAGGCCTGATCTATTTTTTTGAACTGTTAAATTATGTATTTTATTAGTGCGCCTTGTCACCATTTAATCTTTTGAGGAGAAAATTAGAGAAATCTAACTCTATTTTTATTGAAGCCATTGATCTGTCATAACAAAATATCTTGATTTGGAAGGTTAGGTACAAGAGAAAAAGGCACTGATTGAGCACCATTTTTGCCCAATATTTGATTAACTTTTGTCTTGGTAAGATTAGTAATTCTTTTTAAACATTTCTTTTATGTTAAATTTATATTCGGATTAAATTCACCTCGGCTTTAAACTAATCTTAACCATCTATGTGATTGTGGGAAATTCTAACATATATTCTTTTAAAAAGGATGTACCTTATATATCTTAGTTATACTATTTTTTTCATTAATTATAACTAATTTTCTTCTTTAATTATGACTCATGAGTTCTTTACTAATGTCTCATACTGTGTTTAGTTATGATATAATATATATATATATTTTAAATTATGACTCAAAAATTCAAAATTATGCTATTTTTCTTCTTAATTATAAAGTGTATACGATACACCATAATTTTCCTATGATTGGTTCATAGAAGAACGAGTTTTTATCACTTCTTTTATTAGATTGCTTCCATAAAATTCTCTTTGTAGTTTTAAAATCATTTAATTTTTTTTTTCTAAATTTAATAGTTATCAAAAATGAAAAAATTTCAAAACTTAATTTCTAAAAACTCTATTGTTTGAATACATGAGTTTTATCACTTCTTTTATTAGATTGCTTCCATATTGATTCTCTTTTTATTCTTAAAATCATTTTTTAATTTTTTTCTTCTAAATTGAAAAGTTATAAAAATAAAACGTTCCAAAAATATAGGAAACTTACCAAAACATTTCTAAACCTCTATTTGTTTGAATAAAATAGAAGCAACGAAATTTAAGCAATAAAACCTTTCGAACATGGATTTGCACCATAAGAGAATTTTCATTTAAAATTTTTACAAGCATACTATACCCATGTATTAATGTCATATAAAAATACCACAAAATTTTGAGATGTAAAATTATTTTAAAATTCGTTGAAATAGGTTTCTAAATCAGGATACACTTGTGTATAGAACTCAAAAAAATTTCTATTTAATTTTCAAATGGCCTACTGAGCCCATTCAATTAAGGGAAAATTGGTCTAACATTCTTCTTCACATTACAAAAAATTAAGGTTTTAGAGACCAAAATTCTAGCGATCCCAATTTCGATCCTTCTTTCATGTTTTGCCACTTCGACTGGGCCGGTCGGGGATCAAGCTGCCGTTCAGCTCGCGGGGGGGTCTAGGGGGCAGCGCCCCTTGGCGGGTCCAAGGGGAGCGCCCTGGCGGGGTTGAGGGACAGCGCCCCCGAAGCAAAAATGCAAAATGCATTCGAAATTGCGTGTCCGCTCGAGCGGCCGTTTATGCGCTCGAGCGGAGAATGTTTGGTTTCAAAAGTTTGACCTGTCTGCAGAAGTACTGGGTTAGTGTATTTGACGCTCGAGCGGGGCTTTCCACACTCGAGCGGACCATGTTATATCAGTTCGTGAATCTGATATTTCAAATCTTTTTTCAGTCCTCTCTCTCTAAAACTCTCTAGAATTCCAAATCGGGAGCTTCTCTCTCTAGAAGTCATCTTCTCTCTTTGATTTCTCCAAATCCATTGGGATTTAGACCCAAGTTCTTCACCAAAGTTGGTTATCATCTCGAAGGCTTCGTTGTGTGCGGTGAAGATCGAGTTTCAACACCGTTGATTTGGGGGTTTCATCTCATTTCTTCTTCAAAACTTGAGGTAGGGATTTTCTTAGAGTTTATATATACGTTTTTGCAAGATCTATATGATTTTTGAAATCATCTTTCGATAGTTTTGAAAATTGATTGTTGATTTAAGAAGTTGAGCAATTTGAAAGTGGGTTTGTCTCTTGTTCTTTTAAAATGATCTTATGGGTTTTGATCTTCGTTGATTGAAGAAAGATGATTTTGGAAAGTATTCTTTCAAAAAATTTGAGTTGTATAGTTTTAGTGAGAAAACCTAGAATTTGGGGGTTTTTTTTAAAGAGACTGAAAATCCATGAATAATATTGTTATATTATTTTGTGTGTCAAAATAAATGGATGTTTGAAAATTTTCTTATTTATATTTATATAAATGATGAATTTCAGGGAATATGAGAATTGTTGTTCATTTTGGAAATTATTGTTCAAAACGTTGAAACAGTTTTGAAATAACTAATTGTTAAGATACTTGAGAAGAAGGATTTGTGTTATTCCTTGGATGATGAATTGAATAAAAGTATTTATATTCATCTGTGTTATTGGCATAACAATTCATTTGATTACATTAAACTTTGAAGTTGATTTGAAAACTTGCATTCAGAAAAGAATGTTGAGAAGCAAGTTTTCATGAAATGGTTTTGGAGTAATACGTTGGTAAGTCTTAATAGGTGGTGTAGATATTGAATAAGTTGGCCTGAGAGTCCAGTGAAAGACCGAAAACCCGTGCGGATAGGTGTCGAGCCTTCCGGTTAATACCAGTAAAAATGACAATTTGGTAGTACTTGTATAGTTTACTCACAGACACCGAACTAGGGATTACCAAAGTTGTATTTACTGCCCTTGAAATTAAATTGTTAAAGTTAATTAATTGAATTGAATTGCATGACATCATTGAGCATGATGGTTTTCAAAAGATGAAAATGTGATTTATCTTCAAAAAGGGCATAGCGCATGGCATGTACATTTCATCTCTTGAGACTTGTATAAAATATAGCGATCCGGGTTTCCATTTCCTTTATTTATCATATCTGGACTCGGTTCCGTGGAGTTGGTTGTTGCGTATATCTTGTTTACATCCTTTACTCTTTGTATTTGAGTCTTGGGTTGTGTCGGCAGGTTTGAAACAGGTTGGTTAAGCTTAGAAACCAAAGCTAGTTACCCAGATTTTTGGCCGGTACGCTCAAGCGGAGATTTTGGCGCTCGAGCGGGGCCTTTGTTGTTGCTTCTATGCTCGAGCGGGGGTTTTGGCACTCGAGCGGGATAATCACTCTCCCAGTATTTTCTTCGGCAGTGTTGGACGCTCGAGCGGGAGTTTTGACGCTTGAGCGGGAGAGTTTGTGTGTGACGCTCGAGCGGGGAGTTGGACGCTCGAGCGGGGACCTAGTTCAGTGTAAAGTTCTGAGAGTGTGCATCCAACGCTCGAGCGGGGATTGGACACTCGAGCGGGGGATCTGTGAGTGACGCTCGAGTGTAGGTTTGGCCGCTCGAGCAGGGCGACTGGGTTAAAGCTCTGTGTTTTGATTTTTGAAATCACTTTTTCACTTCTCTTCTCTTCTACTTACTTTTCCAACACCATTGTTGAGCTTCTCACTCTAGAGCTCTACCTTCTCTCTAGGTATTGATCTAGTAGGAGTGATTTCCTCACCTTTGGCCCTTACAAAAACGTTGTTGATCGTCGAGCGCTATCTTTTGATCCGAGAAATTTGTGATTTGGAGCACTTTCATTTTCTTCATCTTCTTCGTTGGGTGTCACCTTTTGAGGTAGGGATAACCTACTCCATCTTATGAGCTTTGTCTTTGAATTTTAGCATTTTGATATGTTGGCAGGTTGTTGGGTAATTTTGGGGAAAGTTTGGGCCTTTATGTAATTTTACAAAAGTTGGGTTTTTAATTATATAAACCTATATGCAAGTTAGGCATAGAGAAATGAAATTAATGTTGGGACATTTTGGAAATGGAACCTTAGGGTGTTTTTGGTGAATTATGGTAAGTTGCCCTAATTGGTTTAATTAATTAATGTATGTAAAATTAAAGAAAATGAGGAATTGAATTGAGAATGTTGAAATTGGGAATGTATGGGACTAAAGGGTGTAGCTGAGTCATTTATTGCTCACCCAGTTGAAATGTTGATATCTTATCCATTTGTGCATATTTGCTCACCCAGTCGAAAGTGTTCTAGTGATGAACTATAATCTCATCAAAGGTTTTGGCCAGAGTACTGAGCCTTGTTTTCAAACTCAATGTTGAATATGAAATGGAAAGTGAATTGTAACATAGACTTGATTGTCATGAATTGTAATATAGAGGTAAATGAATGTATAAGTGTTGACCATCTATTAACTGCTAATCTTTTAGTCATTGTTTATAGTTGTTTAGTGTTTTTCTACTGGGTTGTGGCTCACACTATATATGGGACACCATTTTCAGGTACATGAAGCATGCCACCTCCAAGGACATCGCTTTGGAGGCTGGAGGCAGGCAGACGTTTTGTGGTTTTGGTTATCTTTTGTTAATATGTAATTTCAAGACAAGGGCTTAATGTGTATTTGAGTTAGTACTCTCCTCTTGTAACCAAGTGTTAGCTTGGAAAGCTGTAAGCCCATAGGGCATTTGATTCTGTTGTTAACATGTAATGCTTCTTGTAAAGAATTACTCTGTGGAATAGAATGATGTTTGTCTCTTATATCAATGCATGTCTAAATTGATGGGTGTAATGTAATTATTTTGAGGGCGTTACATAAAATGTATATATTTTGTTAAGGATTTCCTACTGGGCTTTATGCTCATCCTACAGGATTTGTGCATGAAAAGATGTGGTGATGCCGCCTAACTAAAGGCGAGGAAATGTGTGTTGAGAGTACAAGACTCTTATTTTGCTATGACTCTGTGTGTAAGCCAAGGGTTGTATGTGTGTGTGTTTGAATAACTGTTTTGTGTAACCAGGCTCAAGCCTTGGAAACTTGTAAACCCTTAGGGGTATTTATTTGTTTATTTACTTGTTGTTGGATTAATGTATTATTGCATGAAGAACTATTGTATCATGTGATGTAAGTTTGGAGATTTATATTCGGTTTTCCTTGAAAGAGCCATGATTGTTGTATTATCATTTGGGCTAGAAATTTGGGGCGTTACACAAATTTAGGGACAATGTGATGACCGGGTGTCCTATTCGTCTTTTTTTTTTCCCCTTGTTTAACCTTGGAATTGTCTCGTTGGGGCGTCAGTTTAACTTAGGACTTGTAAATCGTTGGGTTTATTGTGTTTGGGAGTTTTTCGCAGGTTTTGTTCGTGTTTATTCCGGTGCAGAATTTCTCTGTTCTGTTTTGGATAGCGAGGAGGGTCCGAAGTGCCTAGAGTAGAACCAGAAAATTTCTGGGCTGGAGGACCAGGGCCACACGTGCGGGGCCTTGGGCTGCACGTGGGACGGATCTGAGTCCGAAAACTCTGTTTTCCTCCTTCTTTGTGTGTGTGTATCACTTTTGGGATATTTCTCTCTCACTCTAAATATCATTTTGCTCTCCTTCTCTCTAAAAACTCTCACCAAGCACCAAGAACCTTTTATTTCTTGCAATCCATTGAGTTTTGATCCATCATTTTTCACAGATCTTGGAGAGCAAAGCAAGAACTTCACTTTGTGCGGTGGAGATCGAATTTCTTCAACTTTTGATTCTAGGGTTTCATCAAATCTCTTCATCAAGCTTGAGGTAGGGACTTCTTTGAGTTATATATACATGTTTTGCAAGGTTGATGTTGATTTAAGGGTTTTCTTGAAGTTATTATGTTGGTTTTGATTTTTGGCTCAAAAGGGTAGAGATTTTCAAAAGAGGGTTTCAATCTCTCAAATCTTTTTAGATAAATCCTTGAGGGTTCCACTCTCATTGTGTGAGAGATGATGTTTGATGTGTGTGTTCTTTTAAAAAGGTGGGGAGATGCCTTTGTTTTTGAAACGGGTTGGGGTTCAATGAAATTAATCAATTTGTTGTTATGCCGAAAAAGAAATAATGCATGGCATGGAATGTGTGAAACATGGGGATGGAAATTTATAATTAAAATTGTAGACAAAGTTATGAGATGGCATTCGTAGATTAAATACGAAATGTAGAAGTATTTAATTGCGATGAAATTAGATAGAAGTATGGGTATTATGTTTGATAATGTTGAAAGCGGAATGGAAAGTTCAATTATGATGAAATATCGTTGAGAGAGTTGATGATGGAGAAATGTTATGTCGTGATGATGACTATCGCATGGCATATCCATTTAATTGATTGTTTCAACATTATTATTGAGTTTTAGCATATATATCATATTGGCATTGCTATCATTACATTGATGCAAGTTGTTAATTGAAATTTGAAAATATTTTCGTTGTGAAAAAATGTTATGAAATGAAACTATGGAAATGTCTTTGGGGTAAATATGTTGGTAAGTCCGGGTAGGAGGTGTAGATGGAAATGATTAAGTTGGCCTGAGTGTCCGGGTGAAAGACCGAAAACACGTGCAGAGGAGATACCACTTCCCTTCCGGTTAGCAACCGGTAAAGTGGGATTTTTGGTAGAGCTAGTTAAGCCTACTTGCAGACACCAACCTAGGGACTACCTGAGTCGTATTTATCGCCCTATTAAATAAAATTGTAAATTTCGGAATTGTTGAGATTTCAAGCTATTGTTGAACATTGTGACTTTTAAAAAGGCATGAAAATGAAATCTTCTTTTAATTGGCATTGCATGGCATTTGCATTTAATATTGAAAATCTTGCACAACTGTATATACTTTGTTAAGGATTCTCTACTGGATTTTATGCTCACCCCTATGGGATTTTGGTGCAGGAAAAGATGTGGTGATCCCGCCGAGTTGAGGGCGTGGATATAATTTGTGAAGAGTAAATAACTCTATTTTGTCGTGATTTATCTTGCTAGCCAAGGGCTATTCATGTATAGGTCCGAGAGACCATTTTTGTGTAACCGGGCTTAAGCCTTGGAAATTCTAAGCCCTTGAGGGCATTTTACTTTTGGGATTTGATGTTCTACATGTTATAGATTCATGTATTTTATATCCTTGAATGTATAATTCGCATGTGGGACCTTTTGTAAAACCTTATGGATTAATGATGTAAAGTTTGGAGTATTGCTATTATTTCTTAGTGAATGTTGGTTGAGGTACCTAATTTATGTTGGATTATTTTTGAGGCGTTACAGACAAAATTATTTTTTAGGGACCAAATATTTTTGTTGCGACGAAAGTGTTGTTATTATATTTTTAGCAACGAAAATTGGACATTAGTGATGAATAATTATCCTTTTGTGACTAAATTTTGTGTCAAAAAATAAACCATTTTCAGACGAAATTATTGTCCTTAAAAGTCTATTTATTAGTGACATTTTCAAAATTTTGTCGCCAAAAGCCTTGTTTTTGACTTTTCGGGACGACTTTTTAGCGACTATCCTCATGACGATAGAAATTGGTCTCTCAATGTCTTTTGCAACAAAAATTTCACTTTTAGAGACCAAAGAATTTGGTCTCTAAAACTCTTATATGTTGTAGTGCCAACTTTTAGTAATGTGAGTGGTCCACGATAATTTTTTTTGTAGTCTAAGGTCCCTTACCCACACCCATATATAACACCCACTCTCTCATTCTCTCTCATCAAACACACACACACACACACACACACACACACACATCTCTCTCTCTCTCTCTCTCTCTCTCTCTCTCTCTCTCTCTATAAAAATGGATGATAACATAGATATCCACGATGATACACAAGAAGAAACAGAGGAAGCAGAGGCACTCTTTGAGTGATTTTCCAATAACCACCACTGATGATCAATCTCACTCTAACGATAGCATCTCCATCTCCAAATCCAAGTAAGAAGATCATAGATCATTCTCTGAACCAACTAATTTCTTCTTCAACAATCTCACCTTCGAAATGTCTCACCCACTCTCAGTCGATCAAGTTATTTATTTCTCGATCGATCGATCGATCGATCTTCGAATCTGTAACGCCCTAAAAAATACAGCCATAACACATAATACTAACATGCGGGATTATAAGGAAATAAAGTATTTTATTCCATTCATCAGAGTACCATGAAATAAAAACATCATAATAAATGCCCTATGGGCTTACATCTTGCCAAGCCAACACTTGGATACAATTCCATGAGTTCTAACTCAAAAACAAATAAAGCCCTAGGCTTGAAAGTTTACAAGTTATTCAATAAAACAACTAAAACAAATAAAGCATGACTTCGAGTCCAAATCCTCACAAGCTACGTCCTTGGAGGTAATGAACCACCTGAACCTGAAAATGAAGTTCCCATATAGGGTGAGCCACAGCCCAGTAGAGAAATACTAAACCAAGCATAAGAATTAACTAAAGCATTAGCATTCGATACATGGTTAACACAAGATAATCAGTTTCCAATTTCATGACACTAATGTCTACATTGTCTATGACATATAGTCTATGACACTTTTCACTTTCCAATTATATCATTATGGCTCAGAACCTGGCCAACTATAATGGTGATCCAGATGTCACAAAATAAATGAGACTAAAGCTCAAATCTCAACACTTCCATACTTCCAATTGATACACATTATAATGATGCATCATATCAACAACAAATAACAATATTGCTATTATCAATAAGCACACATATGAGTGATGCTGCTGGAGTCCATCCCCTATCTCCTCCCAACAAATCCGGTTTAGAGGTCCATCCCCTATCTTCCCCTAAACCGTGGAGTTCATCCCCTATCTCCTCCAAATGAAATGCATATGCAATGAAACACACAATTGCCATATACAACACATAATCAATACAAGTAATGTTTTGTATTAATTCAACAGTCAACATAAGTGACATAATTTCAGTTATACCTAAGCCGCATGCAAGGTCTACAACAATCAATGGCTATCCTCCACCGATAGCCCAAAACAGTTATTTCTAAACAAGAAATAAATACAACAATGAATGTAAAATCAACATTTTCATAGGTAAGTATATAAACTACCCAACTATACCATTAATCTCATAATTTCCCCAACTTCATGAATTAAACCCAATTTCACATTTTTCCCTTAAATTAATTATACAAATTAATCTAAGCCAAAACCCTAAGGTTTCTCCCAAAATTACCAAACTACCCCCACATACCAAAATACCAACACTTAGGATTAAAACATATAAATGGAGTAGGAAATCCCTACCTCGAAGCAAGAACCCAAAAAGATGAAGACGGAGATGATAGCCCAAACTCCAAAGTGCTCCA
The DNA here is from genome assembly GCA_030407325.1 of Camellia japonica. Taxonomy (NCBI): domain Eukaryota; kingdom Viridiplantae; phylum Streptophyta; class Magnoliopsida; order Ericales; family Theaceae; genus Camellia; species Camellia japonica. Next base: position 4,056 of record JAPPVO010003623.1, on the reverse strand, counting down.
AATCAATAACTGTTCAGATTAAATGAAAGCCCTCACTCTCCTCTGTCTTATTTGTAAAGCAACTAGGGTAAAAACACACCCTAACTAGATCAAACCTAAGAGAGAAGGTGAGTTGGGAGAGAGAAAACTCGTAACTAGGGTTTCTGGATCAAAAGTTGTAAAAAAAACGTTTTAAAAACTGTTTCTGCGTATTTAAACTGGACAGGCTCGCTCGAGCGAAGACATGGTCGCTCGAGCGACCAGACACAAGAAAAGCTCGCTCGAGCCAAAAACTCGATGCTTCAGGTCTGCAACCCAGAAGCTCGCTCGAGCGAAGGAAAGCTCGCTCGAGCGAAGGAAAGCTCGCTTGAGCGAAGAACTCGAAAACATACACCTCGCTCGCTCGAGCGAAGGAAGCTCGCTCGAGCCAAGAAACACATCTCTCAGGTCTAAGTACTGGACGCAAGGCTCGCTCGAGCCAAGGAAAGCTCGCTCGAGCGAATAACCAAAAACGAAGACCTCGCTCGAGCGCAAGAGAAGCTCGCTCGAGCGACCAAGCCAAAAACTGAACATGCAGACTTGGTTTCTAAACCCAACCAATCTGCAACCAACCTACTAAACACATCCTATAACCCAAGAATAAGGAATTAAAGGACAACAACAACAAATAACAGCGGAACATAAGTCCGGATACAATAATCAAAAGGGAAAAGACCGGGTCGCTATAACCTCCCCCCCTTAAAAGAATTTCGTCCCCGAAATTAAGCATGAGTTTGTAAAAACCAGTTTTTCTTAATTCCCAATGATATATAAAACAATAATCAACAACTTGACCAGTATTGGTCACTTCATCTCTTATCAAGAGGCATCTCACAATAAGTATAAACTAACATATATTCAACTGGCATCAATATTATGCATTATTCCTTTCAATGTTAACAAACTCCATATCATATTCGATTCTCATGATATAAACAACACATTCAATATATAAATGTTATATTCCGTTTCCATAAAAGGGCAAGTTCAAAATGCTAACATAAAATCCAAAACATTCTCAATGTTTTTCCAACTTAAGACATATATAAAATTCTCAAGTTCAACAATATTACAAAAATCTATATATAAGATTTTTAATCACTAAACATGTCCGGATATTTCTCACGGACTTCCAACTCACGTTCCCAAGTGGCTTCCTCCACTCCGTGATGCTTCCACAAAACTTTCACCAAAGGGATGGTTTTGCCTCGCAAAACTTGATCCCGCCTATCCAAGACTCGAATCGGTCTCTCATCATATGAGACATCCTCATCAACAACTAAGTCAGTCCAATCCAACACATGTGACGGATCTGGCTCATACTTCCGAAGCATACTTACATGAAACACATCATGAACTCCGGATAACTGCGGTGGCAAAGCTAAACGATAAGCAGCCTCGCCAATCCTCTCAAGGATCTCAAAAGGCCCAATAAACCGAGGGGACAACTTCCCGCTCTTCCCAAACCTCATCAAGCCTCGTTTAGGTGATATCTTCAAAAAGACATGATCACCCACCTCAAATACCAAAGGTCTCCTCCTACGGTCAGCATAAGATTTCTAACGACTCTGTGCTGTAACAAGCCTCTTACGGATAAGCTCAACTTTCTCCGTCGTTTCCCTCACCAACTCCGGACCCAACAAAGGTGCATCACCCACCTCGGCCCAACAAACTGGAGATCTACACGGTCGGCCATACAAAGCCTCAAACGGTGCCATACCGATACTAGACTGAAAACTGTTGTTGTAGGCAAACTCCACTAATGGTAAGTGCCTCTCCCACGACCCACTAAAGTCGAGAACACAACCCCGAAGCATATCCTCAAGGATCTGAATAGTACGCTCGGACTGCCCGTCAGTCTGAGGATGATAAGCCGTGCTAAGGGTCAACTTAGTGCCTAAAGCACTCTGCAAACTCTGCCACAACCTGGCAGTGAACGAGGATCTCTATCTGAGACGATCGTCACTGGACCCCGTGCAACCTCACTATGTCCCGGATATATAAGTCGGCAAGATGATCTACCGAATCTCTTACACGCATAGGAATGAAGTGCGCCGACTTCGTCAACCGGTCTACAACCACCCAAATAGCATCACTACCCCGCTGAGTCTTCGGAAGACCCACAACGAAGTCCATAGTGACATGCTCCCACTTCCACTCGGCAATAGGCAAGGGTTGCAACAAACCCGCTGGCCTCTGATGCTCGGCCTTCACTTGCTGACAAGTAAGGCACCTAGATACGAAAGCTGCCACATCTCTCTTCATACCCCCACCAAAACTGGCGACCCAAATCCCGATACATCTTAGTACCTCCCGGATGCACCGCAAGGCGTGAATGATGAAACTCTCGGAGTACCTCCTCTCGGCAACTCCGGCACAAACAGACGGTCTCGGTATCTCACACTCAAGTCGGGATACACCATCAAACCCTTCTCAACCTTCCCATTGGAAATCTTCTCTCGGAGAGATTCTACCTCAAGATCACCCCTCTGAGCCTCTAACACTCGAGTCACAAGTGTAGGCTGTGCAACAACAGAAAATAAGGCCGCAGCCTTTACGGATTCGCCCAGATGCAAATCAAACTCCCCAACTGCACCCAACATCTCCCACTCCCGGATGGCTATACTAGCTAAGTCACCAACAGATTTCCTACTAAGGGCATCGGCCACAACATTGGCCTTCCCCGGATGATAGTGCAACTCGAAGTCATAATCCTCAATGAACTCCATCCACCTCTCTGCCTCAAATTCAAGTCTTTCTGTGTAAACAGATATTTCAGACTCTTATGATCCGAGAATACCTCGAACCTCTCACCATAAAGATAATGCCTCCAAATCTTCAAGGCAAATATCACAGCTGCTAACTCTAAATCGTGTGTAGGGTAATTCTGCTCATGAATTTTCAACTGACGTGAACCATAGGCAATCACTTTCCCCTCTTGCATCAACACACAACCCAGACCCTCTCGTGAGGCATCACAATAGACTGCATAACCCAACCCTCTCTCCGGAATAATCAAGACTGGAGCGGTGGTCAGTCTAACTTTCAACTCCTGAAACGACTTTTCACAAGTCTCACTCCATACAAATTTGACTCCCTTCCGAGTCAATCTAGTCAACGGTGAAGCTAACCTGGAGAAATCTTTCACAAACCGACGGTAATACCCAGCTTGTAACGCCCTCAAAAATACAGCCATAACACATAATACTAACATGCGGGATTATAAGGAAATAAAGTATTTTATTCCATTCATCAGAGTACCATGAAATAAAAACATCATAATAAATGCCCTATGGGCTTACATCTTGCCAAGCCAACACTTGGATACAATTCCATGAGTTCTAACTCAAAAACAAATAAAGCCCTAGGCTTGAAAGTTTACAAGTTATTCAATAAAACAACTAAAACAAATAAAGCATGACTTCGAGTCCAAATCCTCACAAGCTACGTCCTTGGAGGTAATGAACCACCTGAACCTGAAAATGAAGTTCCCATATAGGGTGAGCCACAGCCCAGTAGAGAAATACTAAACCAAACATAAGAATTAACTAAAGCATTAGCATTCGATACATGGTTAACACAAGATAATCAGTTTCCAATTTCATGACACTAACGTCTACATTGTCTATGACATATAGTCTATGACACTTTTCACTTTCCAATTATATCATTATGGCTCAGAACCTGGCCAACTATAATGGTGATCCAGATGTCACAAAATAAATGAGACTAAAGCTCAAATCACAACATTCCATACTTCCAATTGATACACATTATAATGATGCATCATATCAACAACAAATAGCAATATTGCTATTATCAATAAGCACACATATGAGTGATGCTACTGGAGTCCATCCCCTATCTCCTCCCAACAAATCCGGTTTAGAGGTCCATCCCCTATCTTCCCCTAAACCGTGGAGTTCATCTCCTATCTCCTCCAAATGAAATGCATATGCAATGAAACACACAATTGCCATATACAACACATAATCAATACAAGTAATGTTCTGTATTAATTCAACAGTCAACATAAGT
>JAPPVO010003622.1:0-49668 GCA_030407325.1 Camellia japonica | reverse complement strand
GGCTTTATATAAAAGCCTTCCGCTCGAGCGGCAAAAGCCCCGCTCGAGCGTCACTTACAGATCCCCGCTCGAGCGGCGTATGCACGCTCCCAGAACTTTTGCAGACAGGTTCCGCTCGAGCGTCCAAACTGCAGACGAAAAAACTGGATGGGTGATTTCTCCGCTCGAGCGCCAAAACCCCCGCTCGAGCGAAGAGGCCAAATTCTGGGCAACTTTTCTAGGTTTCTAGACACAACCAATCTATTCCCAACTTGCCCAAAACAAACCAAAACTCAAAAACACAGAGTAGAGAATAGAGATAAGAGTATGACAACAGCACATCCACGGAACCGAGTCGGGATACGATAAATAAAGAAAATGGAAACCCGGATCGCTATAAAAATTGTAATTTATCTATCTGTCACTGTGGCAGCGGTAGACTGTCACTGTGATAGTTTCCTGTCGGCCTATTTTTTTTTTTTTAAAAAAAAACTTTTGGTTCAAAGGCTTTTGAGCTTTTTTTTTGTTTTTGTTTTTGAGGCTCAAAACTAGGTTGCCAAACACCCCGTTTTACTTGAGGTAAAAACAATAATAGTAATAAAACAAAACAAAACAATCAGCACTTATTGCAGACTAACTCGGGCTCCCCACTTCGCCGGCACCTCCCGAACTTGGTTGGTACCTTCAAGTCGACGAAAATCACATATGTCCGGCTGCCAGCTAGGGCTGATCCATCAAATTCTGTTTTGCTTGCCAGTGTTTGCATACTTTTTTCATACATAAAACTGCAAATTTGTTATTTATATATACTCGTGTTTAATGACATGAAAGTGTTCATATTAATTTTTATATAATTTTATTATATACTATCCACAGTGGCAATTCTAGAAATTTTTATAGATGGAGTCACTTTATAAACTTAAATTTTAAAATTAATTTTTTTTTAAATAAACGACATTTATAATGTTTGGTTTTGAATTTTTAAAAATATTTTTTGAGTTATATATATATATTTGTGTTTTGTTGTTTTAGTGATTTTTTAAAAATATTCTAGTATTTTTTAAATGCTCCTATAAAATAATATCTGTACAAAATGTACTGAATTTTTGTATTTTTTATATCTAGTAAATTGTTTTTGAAAAAAAAAATTCACAAATATTTAACGTTTTAAGTGTATCTAAATTAAATGAATCTAAAAATAAATAAATCTACTAAAATATTAAAAAAAATTACCAAACACAAACAGCAAGAAAAACAAAAAACTCAAAAAAACTATTTTTGAAATATGTCAGCATGACGGTAATACCATATCACCATTGACACGTGGTAAGGAGCTATGCTATGGCCAAAGGTGGCCATGCCCTCCCCCCTCAAAAAAAAGTTCTTCAAAATTACACTATTACTTGTTTATTCTAAAATTATTTTGATATTGTTCATGAAAAGGCCTTCTATATTCAAGATTAATTTTACAATGTGGATGGGATGATCCTTCTATTTTATTTATTTATTTTTAATTTAAAAAATTCTACTGCTCTTGTATTTCAAAGGGAAAATTACAAGATAGTAAAAGATGGAGAATGTATATATCAAAAGACGGGGTGCAATAAAACAACAGTCTAATTTAAGATATTAACTAAATAACTCAAAAATTGTATGAAAAAATTAAATAACTATTAGAAAATGATTGATACATGCTAATTTATTATTATTTTTAAATTGTTTATGTAAGAAATTGATTTTCTCATTTTTTTAACACTTAGTTTGTCCCTAAGGCTACCTAGGTGTCATGAGTTCAAATCACAGAAATAGTTTCTCCACATGAGAATAAGGGTTGTGTACATTTGATCTTCCCAAATTCTATGACATAAAAGTTTTGTGCATGGCCCTCCTTGAATAAATTTTTGGCACCGTCCCTGAACCTACTTGTGGATAATGAACCTCACACATAATATAACTAACTTGTCACATATATATACATGAAAAGTTAAATGACAAAATGTTATTGGATGGTGTTACCAATAACATGGTATCACAATTGTATTGAATATTTTTTTTCTTATTTGATGGATTTCTTAAATTTTGAAAATAGTCAAACTATATAAAATAAAATATTATTAATACAAATAATTTTTTTAATAACTTTTGTTTTCTTGATGGGGGATGGGATCCCATCAAGTGTTAGCTGCCATCGCCCCTAGATGGTGAAGTTCCATTCACATGTTTTTAGCAGTTTGTCACGTCCCATCAAATTACCTTGACAGAATTGTCTATCAAGAGGAAGGCTCAAGGAAGGAAGACTAATGAAAGATTCTGAAAGCTTCTGGAAGACTTGAGAGAATATGAGAATGTTGAACATAATTCTATACTATAAATAGAAATCTAGAACATGTTCTAGAGAATTTAAATGAAGATTGGAGAAATTGAAGCAATAGAAGATTCTAGAATCTCCTAGAAAAATGGAAAAAGTAAAGGATTCTTGTACATACTTAGAATGAGGTAGATAGTTGTATAAATATTTCTAGAAAGAATTCTAAAACCCTCTTGTAAGGATGTGGAAGGCTTCCTTGAAGCTTCTATACCATTCGTTTCTTGTATATTTTAGAATATTCTAGAGAAGGCCTAAGTTGCCTATAAATAAAAGAGTGGCTAATTTGCTCCAATTCAATCTAAGACTTGTATATATTTTCTAAGGTAATTCTTCAAACTATCTTTGTGTTGCTTCTCTTGTTACAATTCTTTTGGGCTATGTTGATTTAGTAGTTGTTCAACTTATATGATATCGATTTATGTTTGTTAAAAAATCGTTTGTAATCGGTTCGATTTAAATATATTTAGAAATTTGTTCAGTTTTCAAGTCAAATTTGAATAACTTTATCACTTAGCTCAACTTGGTTGTATGACTATAAAAATCCAAATTATTCGAGCTCATCTTATGATTGGCTCGATTAAAAATTATTTAAGATCATCTCAAAAAATAGAGGGTAAATTACACTTCCACCCCCTGAGATTTGGGTTTAATACATATCACCTCCTGACGCTTGGAAAATTACACTAACCCCCCTGTCATTGTAATTATTTAGACGGAATGAAGACATTGAACTCATGCACACTCTCTTTTTTTTACTTTGCTTTACTTTCTCTTTTTTTTTCTTCCTTTCTTTACTTTTTTTTTTTAATGTAATTTTCTCTGTTTTTCTACTTGGAGTTGTTACCTTTTATATAAGGAGGGGGGTTTGTGAAATGAGACTATTAACCACAAGGGTGAGAATGTAAATTACAAAACGTCAGGGGGTGGGTAATAATTGGACCAAAACTCAAGGGGTGTCAATGTAATTTACCCAAAAATAAATAACCTAATTTTCAATAACTTACTACTTATTTTAACCTGACTCGCTTATAACTCTAACTAACTATTAGAATTATGTTTCTCTTTATTCTCACATAATGGTTAGTATCATTTCATTTTTTTTTGTGTGAATATTTTACTATTGACAAATCAACATCAAAGCAACTTATATATATATATATATATTAAAGTGAATTTGTGATTGTTTATATCATGAAATTAAACATAGTATCCAAAACATAAGTTGTATGTCAAATTTCAGCAAATTCTTACTGACATGAATATTGCATGATTCGCTTAGGTTGCATGAGGAATTAAAGAAGCAAGTTTGCGTGATTTACTAATATATATATATATATATATATTATTGATTATAGATGTTGTTCATTTTATGAATGTTGCTGATCATCAAAATTACAAAATCTAAATAATAAAGAAACTCACATTTTGAATCTGGATGGGACTTTTGTCCCTTTGTCCAAATTTTGACCATTAGATTGATTTAATCTAAGGGCTAAAAACATCTCACTCTCATCTCTTTCAACACACACTCTCTCAACACACACCCTCTCTCTCCCACACATACTCCTCTTCTCTCTTTCTGTTTTCAAATTTTGAACACTCTCTCTCTCTCTCTCTCTACCTCCATTAGAGCCCATTCCCGTGCTTCCTGGTCGAAGCCCAACCCTTGCCGTGCTTCCTTGTCTTCATCTTCTCTCTTCCTCCCTCACTCTTTGCCGGAATAAAACAGATCAATAGGGGAACATCAACAAGGGAGTCGTCACTGCCGGAACCGAACCGAAGTCTGTCCCCGGCCAGAGCATCACCGTCACCGTCCCCGGTTACCCCCCTCTCTCTCTCTCTCTCTCTTTCTCTCTCTCTCAAGCCAATATGTATGTATTTGTGTACAATATATATAATTTGCATTTTGGATGTATATATATGTATATGTATATATATATAGATGTATGTAATGGGTTTGAAATGTTTGATATGGTTAACCTCATATGGTTAATTTGAAATGTTTGATGTTGAACATGGTTTTGATTTATGAAATGGGTTTGATTATTTAATGGGTTTGATTTATGAAATGGGTTTGAAATGGGTTTGATGATTTATGTTGAACATGTATGTATTTGTGTGTATTATATATATATCATTGTGAACACACACCCTCTGTAATTTGTCCCCGGCCAGAGCATCACCATCACCGTCCCCAGTTACCCCTCTCTCTCTTTCTCTCAAGCCAATATGTATGTATTTGTGTGTATAATATATATAATTTGCATTTTGGATGTATATATATGTATATGTGTATATATATATATAGATGTATGTAATGGGTTTGAAATGTTTGATATGGTTAATCTGATATGGTTAATTTGAAATGTTTGATGTTGAACATGGTTTTGATTTATGAAATGGGTTTGATTATTAATGGGTTTGATTTATGAAATGGGTTTGAAATGGGTTGATGATTTATGAAATGGGTTTGATGATTTATGTTGAACATGTATGTATTTGTGCGTATTATATATATCATTGTGAAAACACACCCTCTCTCTCTCTCTCTCACATGTACTCCTCTCATCTCTTTCAAATTTTCTTTGGGAAGACACTATGTTGTGTTTTGGATCTAATATCTAGAATCGTTTTTTTCTCAAAGAGTCAACTTGGAATTTTACACAAATTGTTAGTTTATTGGGACAATTATATATGTTGTTTAATTATTGTTTTCTTTTTCTTTGATTCAACTAGGTCTTTCCTTGCTGGACTCTGTTGTTTAAAAATTCAACTTCAGTGTTTCTTTATTTGTCCTTTTAAATTTGTATATTAAAAAAAAAAAAATTGTTTAGTACAGTTAAGATGGTCTGACAACAATAACAATTAGCTTATATTACAATTGTTGACAAATAGGGTTCTGTCATTAGAGAATAGAGAGATGAGCTCTTGCCAAATTTTGGCATTGTTATAATTTGGCACCAAAAAATAGTACATGAATTGGAAGTGTTGTTGCCAAATTCTGGCTTTCGCATGAAGGGGAAGCATACCATTAGAGTTGCTCTAACATGCAATTTCCATGTCATTTGAATTTTTAAAGCTGCTTTGCCACGTTCCAATATGTTTTTTTTTTTTGGTGTGGGGTATAGGTTAATTGGAAGTGTTGTTGCCAAATTTTGGTTTTCGCATGAAGGGGAAGCACACCATTAGAGTTGCTCTAACATGCAATTTCCATGTCATTTGAACCTTTAAAGCTGCTTTGCCACGTTCCAATATGTATTTTTTTTTTTAATTGTGGGGTATAGGTTATTTGAGAAAATGGAAGTCATTGCCGCCACCGTTGATAGTAATAAATAGAATTGACATTTTTTTTTGTGGTGTTTCTTTTGATAAATGTGTATGAATGTGCACTAAATCTGAGCATGTTAATGAATAGATTTAAGCATCCATTTTATGAAGTTTTAATACATATCGGAATGTATTATCAAATATGTAAAACAATTATATGTATCTGTTTACACGTGGTATAATCATAATAAGTTGCAAGTCTATGGGCAACTTATTTATGGCCTTAATTGGTTCCATATTAGTGTATCAGTTTTATGTTTTTGGGCCAAAACTTGAAAATTGAACTGCATGTCCACATGACATTTGGTTACATATGATTAGGGACAATGCAAATATTGAGAATACAGATATCCCAAATATTGAATCAACTCTTTTATATATAGATACGATTATGGTTACTTGATCTAAAATGGGTTTTGAAGATGGTTTTCAAGATGGTTTTGAAAAGGGTTTTGAAGATGGTTTTGAAATGGGTTTTAAGATGGTTTTCTTTTATTAAAAATGGTTAAAGCTGATTTTAGGATAAGTTTGGAATTTTTCAAAAAGATTTGCTGAAAAAAAAAGAGAAAAATAGTAAAGATTGGAGTACTCCTATCAAATTAAGTTTTTAACTAAGATTTCAATTGAATTTGATGAAAAAAAAAACAGTAAGGATTCGAAATATCATTTAGTTGTTGATGGATGGCAGATATTATTCTGAAGGGGAAGAAGAGAGTTGCAGATGTTATGCCAATTGCTACAGGTCATGAGCGTGAAGAACTTGAGGCCGAACTCGAGGTATCCTATTGTTTATTCAGTTCAATTCATGTGTTTGATACGTATGTGTAATACCATATACATTTGATAGTTTGAGATAGAATTGAATCCAAATTTAATCCAATTCTTTCATTTAGGGAAGGAATGTTCTGGAGATGAATTATCTAGTTGGACCTTTTGGCACCAAGCTTTGAATTATTGGACCTTTGCTGTGTACTGTGATTTCTGCTTTACTTTTGATTGTGCTTTTATTTGTATCCAGTGAGTTCTCCTTTATTTGTATGCATTTTGATCCCAATATGATATGCATTTATAAAATCAATTTGAAATGTTTGATTTCTCACATGGTTTTGATTTATGAAATGGGTTTGATTCTTTAATGGAAATGGGTGTTGATTTTCTATGGTTTTGAAAAGCTTTTGATTGATAAAATCATTGGAACGAAGACCGGGGTCTTTCTGAGTAGAGAATTCTAATTTTACATAACGAAACAGAGGGTGTTTTTTTTTTTTATAAAAAAATTGGAAATTGGAAGAAGAAAATAAACATACATTTTTTGTGTTGGATGAGTTTATTTTTTGTGGGTTGAGAAAAGAATGGGTTGGTTTTTTGTATTAATTTTTGACTTTTTAGCTAATGTTTCAAATTTAACCAATATAGATCGGAGTTAAATTAATCTTTTATCTTTATTTTTATATATGATTATGGATGTATATATATATATATATATGGATGTATATATATCTATATATATGATTCCAAACCCCAAACCCCCTATTTATGTATGATTCCAGTATGTATATATATTGAGAAGCCATGTCTAAGAAAGCCATGTCTAACAAAACCTGTGCCAATTAATTAACAAACTGAAGTGGGTTTCTGCTTTCTAGGCAACCAAACAGAGGGCGTTTTTATTTTTTATTTTTTATATATATAAAAAAAATGAAAAATTGGAAGAAGAAAATAAACATACCTTCCTCTGCCTCTTAGGGCATGTTTTTTGTGTTGAATGGGTTTATTTTTTGTATTAGTTTTTGACTTTTTATCTAATGTTTCAAATTTAACCAATATAAATAGGAGTTAAATTAATCTTTGTTTTTTTTTTTTCTTTCTTTTCTCCTTGAATGACACTTAGGGCATGTTTGATTCGTAGTATTAGTGGTACTATTTTATTAACCTGTTAATCAAACAAGGCCTTAGTTTGAGTTTTATTTATTGCATAAAACAGCTGTTTATGAGTTTGTATAGCATTTTGATAACATTCGAATTTATTAGTTTGTATAGCATTTTGATAACATTTGAATTTTATTAATCTATTAGGAGTTAAATTAATCTATTATCAGTTTGAATTTTATTACTTTTATTAGGAGTTAAATTTTATTATTTTTTTCCCTTTTCTCCTTCAAGGACACTTAGGGCATGTTTGATTAATGGTATTAGTGGTACTATTTTATTAACCTGTTAATCAAATGGTACTATTTTTATGAAATTATTTGTTGGCTTTTTGACTTTATGAAACAATCTTGCAATATTTACTGTCTAAATATCTCAAAATAGAATGACTATGGAGGATCAATAGATGTATTCCATTCTGCTGCATAATTTTCTGTGAGTTGGAGAGGCATTTGAGTGCGACAAGATGAAAAAAGAAGAAGAGAGAATGTGATAGTGATATTCTTATATACAAGATATATTACCTTTCTTGGTAAAAAGTGTCATTGTTCACATGAAATCACTCTAATATTTTGGGTACCAAAAAATGCCATCACACATGAGAAATGTGTTTGGGGCTTTAATTTTTTTGCATTTGTGTGTAAATGGCTTCTTAGTTTGTCATGGTGGCCGACCACAATCACTCATCAAAATAGGCAATGGCTTTTTTTGTTTTTATTAAACTAATTTGAAATTGATTATTTTATTGTGTACATTTTTATTTATGCAATTGATCCCATTTGATGGGACTTAAGGCTTGGTTTGGTTTAGTTTGGTTTACTCATCTAAATTTGATTGTTTTATTTTTAGTTTAATAGTGATTACTAAAAAGTTATGTTTGTTTCATCTGAGATGAGCCTAGAACAATTTGTGATCAATGTAACTTTTGATTTGAATTCTTTATTGTATTTTCACAGGTTATCTTGAACCAATCAAAAGTTTCATATAGTGTTCTTTCTATGATTTTTTGATATACTATTTAGGGCTATTTTTGTTTAGGTATGCTACATAAGACATAATTTCTCTTAAAAGTTTTACGAAAAAGCATCTAGCCTTTGTTGGTCGATTGATTGATCCTAAACATTCGAATTTATTAGTTTGTATAGCATTTTGATAACATTTGAATTTTGATACAAGTCTATAATTGTATTTTGTGTATGTATGTATGTAATGTTGTTTCTTTTATTAATTTTATTTTTTGTGGCTTTTTAAATAGAGGGAATGGGTTGATTTTATGTGTTAGTTTTTGGTTTTTTAGTTAGTTTTCCTATTCGCAAACAAATTTAACCAAAATAGATAGGAGTTAAATTATTCTCTTTTTTTTCTTTTTTTTTTTTTTCTTTCTCCTGAATGACACTTGGGCATGTTTGATTAGTAGTATTAGTGGTACTATTTTATTAACCTGTTATTCATTTTATTAACCTGTTAATCAAAGGTATTACCTGTTTATTAGTTTGTATAGCATTTTGATAACATTCAAATTTGATTTACAAATAACCTCTATGATTTATTAGTTTGTAATGCATGATAATTTCATTTGGAATGCTATTAAATGTCATTCATACACAACCAACCAAGCATTAATTAGTAGCTAACAATTGGGAAAATGGAAACCTGGACTTCGATTTTTATATTTCTATCTGTGGATATCTTTTGTTTCAATAATCTTTCAAAATATTAATGAATGTTACCAGCATGTTTGGATATCTTTAATAATCTTCAATAATCTTTTGTTTCAATAATATTGACAACAGGTTTGAAGCATTGAGTCTGAAGCATTGTGGACTTCCTTAAGACCTTTCATATCGAAACAAGGTAAATTAATCTTTTATTTTTATTTTTATATATGATTATGGATGTATATATATCTATACATATGATTCCAATATGTATGTATATATATATAATAAGGAAGCTCTGTTTTTCAAACCAGATGGGACATCTATCTTACGTGGCAATGAGATTGAAAGGCTGAGATTAATTTGAGGTTGTGTCTTTTTACCTTTACCGTTGGATATATACTTCAATTTTGAAACCCATTTCAAACCCATTTCAGCCTTTTCGTCATCTCTCTCTTCAAACCCATTTCACTGTTTCTCTCACCGTTGAATATACCCTTCAATTTTGAAACCCATTTCAAACACATTTAAGCCATTCATCATCTCTCTCTTCAAACCCATTTCTTCTCTCTCTTCAAACCCATTTCATTGTTTCTCTCTTCAAACCCATCTCTCTCTCTCTCTCTCTCTCTTTCTCTCTCTCTCTCTCTCTACAGTGGTTGTATTCAAACCCATTCCTCATCACTGCTTCAGTGGTTCTTTGTTACTTTATCGGCTCTTCGTTGCTTCGGTGGTTGTCATCGGTAGCAGCTGTTCGCCTTCAGGTAACACCTCTCCTTTCCCCTCAAGATCTAAGTCCCCCCTCTCTTCCGAACCCCACCTCAAACTCCCCACTCTCGCCTTCAGGCAGCAGTTGTTCATTGCTTCGGTTGTTAATCGGATAGTTAATTTATTTCTGTTTTACCATATTAATCAACAAAACCAATTTTAAACCCTTAGTTAATGACTTTGGAAGAACGAATTTCTGTCTTCATGTCTTCATGGGTTTGCTCTGTTAAAAAAGCCACAACAAAGCATCGATCAACGAATTGGGCAACGATTACACTGAAGATCTCCTCGAATCAGGTCCATTTCTCTCTCTAATGCTCAATATACTTATTGGGTTTTCACTTCTCATCAAAATCTCATAAGGGTTTTCAATTACTTCTCAGAATCACACTTCAATTTTGTTCATCTTACTTGTTCATCTTTCTCTCAATTTTGTTCTAATTTTTGTTCATCTTATTTTTTGTTCATCTTAGTTTGTTTTTTATTTTCTTTGTTCGTCTTAGTTTGTTGTTTTATTTCTTTGTTAATCTTAATCAAGAAATCAAATTTTTGGTGACAGTTTTTGGCCAATATTTTGTGTTTGTGTTTCTATCTTTTTTTGTGTTTCTAAGGGTTTGTATTTTGTTTGTGTTTGTGTTTCTAAATAAAGACCGGGGGCATACCCCAAGGCAACCACAAGTAAGCAAAGTTTGTTTGCAGGTCATGAAAATACAACCTGTTCAGAGGCCAAAGAGCTATAGCAAAAAAAAAACATATATTCCCTTGCACAGCCTGCAAGGGTAGGCTAAAAAAAACTTAGTATGAGCTTAACAATTTCAGAAAATACCCCGTCCACCCCAAAATATATTTCTTTGTATCAACAGTCTTCCAATAGTCAAAATACCCTGTCCATGACATGAATAAAGTGAAATCAAAAATCAAACTGAATATGGCTTTAGAAACAGACCTCTTCACAAACCCATTTTAATTTTTGAAATAAAAAACCATTCAAAAACACATTTAAATCTAATCATTTCAGAAAATATTTACATGAAAATCACGACCTTTCCTCATCTTCCACCCAACACCACCATTGCAGCTCTCCTTGATGGATAACATGTTGATTTATTAGAAAGTCAAAACTGTAGGCATGATATCTTGCTATTAGAGAGAGGATGTTAAACAAAAAAAATATCACCTCTCATTTGGTGACACAGATAAGGCTCCAAATAATAGAATCCATGATAGTTGGCAGCAATTAAAGAAATCAACACAAAATTTAACCTACAATCCACTTATTGTTGTCGCTTGGCAAATACTCTTGGCAACCTAAAAATTTTGAGCCAAGCGACAACCTAATATCTATTTGCCAAGCGACAACATATTGGCTCAAAATGCCCTTGGCAACCTAAAAATTAACTTACAATCCCTTTGGTGGCGGTATAGAAAGTGAAATCAGACATTTTGGTCAATAATGGGCCATTAAGGATATGTCCTCCTTAAAAGTGTTTCAAGTTCTACACCAGCCATTTGTTACATTTTGGTCAATACGTTTTTATTTATTTTTATTTTTATATTTTATTTTGGCTTTGATGGCTGTTTGATTATTGAAAAAAATAGAGGATACTTTCATAGCTTCTGAAATTGTGAGATTGAGTTTTACTTAGTTGAGTTTGACTTGATGAAATTGTGAGATTGTGAGGCTTTCAATACATTATTTTTTGTTTGCTTTTCTATCTATTTGTCCACTTCAGGTGCAAAAGTATATATTTGTTGACTTTACTACTATATATGTTTCTACTCATTTGTAAGAAAAATGATATTGATAATGGGTAAATTAACCACTAATCAGGAAAAGATCCATGTAAGAATGATATTGATAGTCAAATTAAACAAAATAGTATAGCAATTTATGTGTGTTACTGAGATAATAAACATGAAAACAATTTCTAATTAGCCCCCAATAATAAGGACACATGAATGCTAATTGCAGGTATTTCTACAGAGGCATATTAAATGCTCAGATATGGAAAAATTTGAGCATTTAAAATCTTTAGGTTCTTTTTCTTAAGGCCCAAGACACAATATTGGCCAGGGAAAAAGAATAAAAGACATGAAAGAGAATGTGCTCAGACTTCACCATTCAACAATCCATGCATAACACAATCCTAGTGAAACAAAACTCATTTACAAAACAGAATCCTAGTGAAAGATATAAAGGAAGACATCACACCAAGGAAAGATACATGCCCTGTTTGTGGGTAAATGTTAGCACCAATTTAGAAAACTCATCCATGTCATAATGGGTATAATTAACCACTAATCAGGGAAAGTGCCATCTAAAATTCTCAGAAATCTTTAGGTTCTTAGAATCTGATTATCAAGGAAGTACTCTGCTTTGATTAATCAAAAGTTTCTGAAACTTCAAATACGCTCAACTTCTCTTACCATACAAACCAACCCAATTCAAAAACCCACTTACATATAAAACCTCTATGTTCTCTCTCTCCAATTCTCCACCATATTCTTATATTTGTATGTATAGATGAATGTATGCATGTACATACATATGTATGAGGGTGATGTATCTATCTAGATAGTTAAAATTTTCAATGCTATCTATCCCATCTTATTTGAGTCTTCAAAGATGTTGAAATCAATAGCAATAACAACTCAAGTCAAATACTTTACCAGAAACACATCTAGAATTTCAAACATTTCCTTAATTCTCCAATAGACAAAACCCATCTAGAATTTCAAACATTTCAACCACATCTAGTACTGTATCATTTCAAACACATCCAGTACTGTAACCCAAATTTTGAACAATTTAAACTAAACAATCAACCAACATTTCCCAAAATTTCAGTAATTTTTTAATTAAAAAAAACACTAAAATTTTGAAACCCATTTCAAAAAAAAAAAATATCAAAACCCATCACCAAACTCAAGCAAGAACCAAAAATACACATAGAGTCCAAAATCTCTTAAACCCAATAAAAATCCTCGAAAAATCAACCAAAACCCATGAACAGTACTGTTACCCAAATCCAAAAGGAAAGAAACCCACAAAAATATCATGGATTACAAATTTGTAAGTTGTAGTTTACCTTTGAATGGTTGCAATGTCGTCGCAAGAGGAGAGAGGTGAAACAGGAGGACGAGAGAAGAGAGTCGGTGGTCGGTAGTTGAGAGAAGAGAGGACAGCAAGAGGCGAGGAGAGGTGGTCAGTAGTCGGTGAGTGGCAGTGTTATCGTGAGAGGAGAAGGAGAGAGAGAAGAATATAAAAGATGGAGGATTTCTCTGAAATGAGAAAGAGGGAGGATTTGGGCAGAGATAAAAGAGGAGAGAGAGCAGATGAAAGGGCTAAATCTGCACCATCCAAAGTGAATAACACATATTGATCTCAACCATTGAAATGTTCTTGTACAATATTTCAAACTCAACCATTGGATTGAATCAATTTGATGGCGCATATTTTGACAAATAGACAAAAGTCCCATAAAAAATAAAGAACATAGCTTTCTCTTTTTAATAGACAATGGGCATTGTCAAATGAGAGAAAAATAACAACTAAAATGAGTAAGCTTAACAATGTATCAATCAGGAAGCCGATCACCATGGGTATTCTCAATTATAGCAACTAATGCTTTCCTTTCAACAAAACCACATTGTCCAAGATTAAGAAATAGAAAGAAAGAAAGGAAAAAAAAAAAAAAAAAGATATCTTGTAATCACATGAACAAAAGAATATCTTGTAATCCCATATATATTAAAGAGGGAAATGAGCTCAAGTCTCAAGTATAAACTAAATATCTAAAGGGAAATTTTTTTTTGAAGGAAAGGGCCAAAAAAAACTTGAATGTAGTTCTTTTACAATGAAATCATGAAATTGTCCTATTTATACCCAAAAGACGGTATAAGTTGATTTTACTATTATCCAGTATTATCAATTTAACTTAATTGTATCAATTTGACAAAGACATGAGTTATTGCACATTGTTGTCCTTTGTATTTGTTAGTTTCTTTAGACTAAGAATCAAACCATCTAATTCAAGCAATCAATCAAAACCACACACATAATAATATTAATGAATCTTTTCATTTTTCTTACAAATTTTTAGATATGCCACATCACCCCAACTTGGCAAAGGGTACAAATGAGTAGAAACATATATAGTAGTAAAGTCAACAAATATATACTTTTGCACCTGAAGTGGACAAATAGATAGAAAAGCAAACAAAAAATAATGTATTGAAAGCCTCACAATCTCACAATTTCATCAAGTCAAACTCAACCAAGTAAAACTCAATCTCACAATTTCAGAAGCTATGAAAGTATCCTCTATTTTTTTCAATAATCAAACAGCCATCAAAGCCAAAATAAAATATTGTAACACCCCCAAAATATTACAATAAAGATAACTCATATGCGGAATAAATATGAGAAACAACATACTTTCATATATCAGCGTTCACTTTTTAACAAGCAATTAAATGCCATATAGGCTATCATCTTTCCAAGACATTGCTTGGTTACACAAATTGAGTCTCACTCATTACATCTTAAGCCCTTGGCTTTACAAATAACAAACATGAACACATAAAGCATAAATAGGAAACTCTTGCTTCCCAAGAGTCCATCCATGCTATTGCTTTGGAGGTAACACCTCACCTGCATCTGAAAATGATATTCCCGTATAGGGTGAGCTAACAGCCCAGTAGAGATATGCTAAACATAATATGAGCAATAACTAAAACATGAGCATTCGATAAATGTTTGACTCACATATATCCATTCATAATCCATTTCAATTACATGACAAATGTATCCATGTTTCATAATAATTTCCATTTCTTAATTCATAATCCTGGCTCAGAACCTGGCCATACCCTTTAAGTGAGATTACATCTCATATCAATAGTATTTCCATTTCAATTGAGATAAAGACTCAAATTAAACATTTCGTACTTCACAATAGATACACATATTTGTTGTATCAATCTCAAACAAGACACTTCCATACTTCATATATGATATACAGATTTGCTATATCAATACTTCAATAGATACACTTATTTGCTGTATCAATGGAGTCCATCCTCTATCTCTTCCCAAACAATATCCAGTTTAGGAGTCCATCCCCTATCTTCCCCTAAATCGTGGAGTACATCCCCTATCTCCTCCCACACAATACAATGTATATAAACACATATCATATACATAATCAATTAATACATAAATTCAATGTATTATTCCAACCGTCATATTCGATGACATACTCAATTGATTAGTTTTAGTTTGCCTAATCATCATGCATTGTCTACAACAATCAAGACTATCCTCCACCGATAGCCCAAAGCAGTTATTTCTAAACAGATAATAAATGCCTCAACAGATATAAAATCTCAACATTTTTAAAGTGAGCGATTAATAAATTCAACTCCACCATTCTAACCCATAATGAGCTAATTCCATTATTTCCAACCCAATTTCACATTTCCATAATAATTGTCATTAATTACACTAATGACCCAAATATATCCAAACATGGCATTTTTCCCTTTTTCTCAATATTGACCCAAAGGTCCAAATATTATCAACAACATCAATACTATCATTTTAAGACCCAAATATATATTTATGAGCCAAAATAACAAAACCCCTCTTTTGAAAATAACACATTTCAAGTCTTAACTTTTCCAAATCAACCCATCTATACAAATAACTCAATGTCTATGTTAAAGCACATAAGAATGAGTAGGAATCCCTACCTCAAGTTTGACGAGGAAACATGCAAAACTCCAAAGCACTTCAATTTACGACCCCAACAGAAATTTGTAGCAGCCATGCACGTGGGGTCCACTTCAATTACCAAATCTGACGGCCCATATAACACAATCTCACAACAGAGATATATGGGTCAAATACCGCCTATGCAAACAAGGCCCACCACTACAATTATAAATATATAAGTATATATATATATATACTTGGCAATCACCTGCCAAGAAAATAGAGTTTGAACCTTTACCTATTTTTGGCCTCAAGAACATGGGCCTAAAACCAGATTCAACTTCTTAGCTAGCTGGGGGATGCCACAACGATCAGAGAGACCAATATATATCTTTTATGCAAAATATTCAAAAGTTTCTTTTGTCCTGCTTCATAGACGTTGCATTGAGAGTATAATTGTGAATCCACACTAACACAAACAGTATATATATTTGTGCTTTGTCTTGTTATATCAATAAGTCCATCATCATAATCACGCAGGCTACATCGGTCTATCCATATGTGCTTAGAATTTGGTTTTATTTGTATGCCATCAACATCATGTCCATTACCACCTTTACACTCCATATTGCATATGATTACATGTTCACATTTCTTTTAGCCTCAAGCATTTACCTGCGAGTTTTATCCGGTGGCCACGGCCATCAATTGTCTTGTAAGATGACACATTCAAGTAAGATGAGAGATGAATGGTGCCTGAAAGTTCAAAACAACCCAGAGTGGTTCCTTTTGTTTTTACGACAACCCTCACGAAGTGATCTTGGCCCATCATCATCGGAATCCGAGCGATTCTCCAACTGCAAAACCAGAGGCCTTCGAGTGCATATATCGTGACCACGGGGAAGGAAGTCGCGGCCGACGAGGGCCTCGAGCATGCTGGACTTGCCGCTGCTCTGGCTGCTGATCACCGCCACCTGAGGCAACTCAACCTTCGAAAGGTCGCTGCCACCGCTGATAGGAGCGAAGATGTCTTGAAGCTTGTTGATGATGGGGGTTTATGGAGTAGCCGATTAAGGATGGCTTGGAGGACGTGGATACAGAGGGAGAGAATAAAAATGATGCTACGTTTTTGCTTTCTAATAGACCCACAAGGATTTGCCAACTCCACTAACACCTGGACTAGTTCTCCAACAACCCAAATCAGCTCATGCTTACATGAGGAGGTGGCAGAGAACCCACATCTCAAATAAGAATTAGTCAAGAAACCCACTAAAGTAGACTAACTAAGTAAGGCAAGGTATTAAAGGTACAACATGACCTGCTATTGACCTAAAATTGAGAGTGAAATCTGATCGAAATTCATCAGAAAATTTCCGAGCAGAGCAATGCAAAAAAAATCAGTTAATCTAACGTGTGTGTGTGTGTGTGAGAGAGAGAGAGAGAGAAATTAGACTATTGTTTTCTCTTCAATCCTCTTCTACCACCACCGAAAATAATCATGCATATATTCCCTTCTTTTACTTATTCTATTGCCACCCCTGAAACATCATCATGCATACCACCCACTTCTCTTTTCATCATGCTCTCTTTTCTTTTTAAGATACCTTCTGTCTACCACCCTCAAAAATCCCTCCACCGAATATAGTCATCATCATTCTTCTACACAAAACTTCTTCCTACAAATATCCTGACCATATTTATTTTATTTTTATTTTATTTTATTTATTTATTTATTTTAGGTCATCACAAATATAAAAATAAAATAAATAAAAACGTATTGACCAAAATGTAACAAATGGCTGGTGTAGAACTTGAAACACTTTTAAGGAGGACATATCCTTAATGGCCCATTATTGACCAAAATGTCTGATTTCACTTTCTATACCGCCACCAAAGGGATTGTAAGTTAATTTTTGTAACGCCCTCAAAATAAACCCATAATATATACCATATTAACATGCATTGTTAAAAGAAAATAAAATATCATTCCATTCATCAGAGTATTCTTTAAAAAAAAAATTACATGTAATAATGAAAGTAGATGCCCTACGGGCTTACATCTTTCCAAGCCAAAACTTGGACATAAAAGAAATGAGTACTAACTCAGCTACAGGTTAAGCCCTTGGCTTGTAATTACATGTAACATCAAAATAACAAACTAGCTAACTAAAAGAAAGAGTCTTCAACTCCAAATCCTCCCAAGCTAAGTCCTTGGAGGTAGCATATCACATGGACCTGAAAATGATGTTCCCGTATAAGGTGAGCCACAGCCCAATAGAAATATACTAAACCAAATATAAGCATTGAATAAAGCAATAGCATTCAATAGATGGTTAACACAAAATACCAATTTCATTATCATACAGTTTCGTTTATACCAATATGGTTCAGAACCTGGCCAAACTATAACAGCGAGACTACATCTCACATTAACATTCTTTCCAATATCAACAAAACAAATGAGACTAAGGCTCATACCAAAACACTTCCATACTTCCCGATTGATACACATTTTAGTGCTGTATCAACAACATATAAAAACACTTCCATAAATCAATAAGCACACATATTAGTGGTGCTAATGGAGTCCATCCCCTATCTTCTCCCAAACAAAATCCGGTTTAGAGGTCCATCCCCTATTTTCCCCTAAACCGTGGAGTACATCCCCTATCTCCTCCCAAACAATATGCATATGCAATGTATTAAACACTTGTCATGCACAATATTCAATCAATACATGTATGTTCTGTATTAATTCAACCGTCATGTTCAATGACTTAATTCAATATGGTTAGTTTCAGTTTTCCTTAATCCACATGCAATGTCTACAACAATCACGACTATCCTCCACCGATAGCCCAAAATAGTTATTTCTAAACAGGAAATAAATGTATCAACAAATGTAAATTTAACATTTTCATAGGTGAGTAATTAAACTAACCAACTACACCATTAATCACTACATCCCCAATTTCATGAATTAAACTCAATTCCACATTTTTCTAAATTAATTATACAAATTAATTTATTTCAACCACTAGGGTTTTTCCCAAAATTACCAAACAACTCCAACATATCAAAATACCAAAACTTAGAACAACCTATAATATGGAGTAGGAAATCCCTACCTCGAAGTAAATAACCCGAATGGAGAAGATGGAGATGACGACCCAAAATCCAAAGTGCTCCAAACCACCAAACTCTCAGATTAAAACGAAGCTCTCGACTCACTCTATCTTTTTAATAAAGCACCTAGGGTGGAAACACCCTAAAAAGAGATGATACCTAAGAAAGAAGGTGAGTGGAGAGAGAGAGAAGTCGTACCTAGGGTTTTGGAATCAAAAAGAGGATGAAAAAGTGTTTTAAAAACCCGCTGCTGCCTATTTAAATAAAACAGGCTCGCTCGAGCGAAGACTTGGTCGCTCGAGCGACCAGACACAAGAAGCCTCGCTCGAGCGAAGGAAAGCTCGCTCGAGCCAACATACGATGCTTCAGGTCTACAACCCAGAAGCACGCTCGAGCGACAGAATTCTCACTCGAGCGAAGAACAAACTGCTCGCTCGAGCGAAGAAGATCTCGCTCGAGCCAAGAAACACAGCTCTCAGGTCTATACTAGACGCAATTTCTCGCTGGAGCTAATAACCCTTGGCTCGAGCGAAGGACCAAAAACAAAAGGCTCGCTCGAGCGACAATTGCTCGCTCGAGCGAAGACCAAATTCTGAGCAGCAACCCTTTGCTCCCAAACAAACTCCAACCTGTAACAAACCTGACCAATACATCCTATAACTCAAAAATAAGGAATTAAAGGACGACAACAACAAATATATAACGACAGAATCTACGGAACGTAAGTCCGGATACAACCACCAAATGGGAAAAGACCGGGGTCGCTATAACCTCCCCCCCTTAAAGAATTTCGTCCCCGAAATTAAGCACAAGCTTTCAAAAACAGTTTTTCTCAACTTCCAATGATATTACATTACAATAATAAACAACTTGACCCAATACCGGTCATTTCATCTCTTATCAAGAGGCATTTCACAATATATATATCAACCTGTATTATCAATTTGCAATTTTCCTTTCAATTTCAACAGTTTTCATATACGTGATTCCCATTTCCATATCATATTCAATTTCATTATATAACTCCAATTCTACACTATATTCAACATATATAAATGTTACATTCAACTTCTATATTGAGGCAAGTTCCAAAACATACTTTCATTAACCAAAACATTCTCGATGTTTTACAACTAGAGACATATATAAAGCTCTTAAGTCCAACAATATTATGAAATCTAAATACAAGATTACATATCAACAAACATGTCCGGATATTTCTCGCGGACTTCCAACTCACGTTCCCAAGTGGCTTCCTCTACTCCGTGATGCTTCCACAGAACTTTTACCAAAGGGATGGTCTTGCCTCGCAAAACTTGATCCCGCCTATCCAAAACCCGAACTGGTCTCTCCTCATACGAGACATCTTCGTCAACCTCTAAGTCGGTCCAATCCAACACATGTGATGGATTCGGCTCATACTTCCGAAGCATACTCACATGAAACACGTCATGAACTCCGGATAACTGCGGTAGCAAAGCTAAACGATAGGTAGCCTCGCCAATCCTCTCAAGGATCTCAAAAGGACCAATAACCGAGGGGACAACTTCCCGCTCTTCCCAACCTCATTAATCCCCGTCTAGGTGATATCTTCAGAAAGACATGATCACCCACCTCAAATACCAAAGGTCTCCTCCTACGGTCGGCATAAGATTTCTGACGACTCTGGGCTGTAACAAGCCTCTTACGGATAAGCTCAACTTTCTCCGTCGTTTCCCTCACCAACTCCGGACCCAACAAAGGTGCATCACCCACCTCGGCCCAACAAACAGGAGATCTACACGGTCGGCCATACAAGGCCTCAAACGGTGCCATACCGATACTAGACTGGAAACTGTTGTTGTAGGCAAACTCCACCAAAGGCAAGTGCCTCTCCCGACCCATTAAAGTCAAGAACACAACCCCGAAGCATATCCTCAAGGATCTGAATAGTACGCTCGACTGCCCGTCAGTCTGAGGATGATAAGCCGTGCTAAGGTCAATTTAGTGCCTAAGGCACTCTGCAAACTCTGCTACAACACCTGGCAGTAAAACGAGGATCTCTATCTGAGACGATCGTCACTGGGACCCCGTGCAACCTCACTATGTCCCGAATATATAAGTCGGCAAGATGATCTACCGAATCTCTCACGCGCATAGGAATGAAGTGCGCCGACTTAGTCAACCGGTCTACAACCACCCAAATAGCATCACTACCCCCCGCTGAGTCCTCGGAAGACCTACAACGAAGTCCATAGTGACATGCTCCCACTTCCACTCGGCAATAGGCAAGGGTTGCAACAAACCCGCTGGCCTCTGATGCTCGGCCTTCACTTGCTGACAAGTAAGGCACTTAGACACGAAAGCTGCCACATCTCTCTTTATACCCCGCCACCAAAACTGGTGACCCAAGTCTCGATACATCTTAGTGCCTCCCGGATGCACCGCAAGGCGTGAATGATGAAACTCTCAGAGTACTTCCTCTCGGCAAGACTCTGGCACAAACAAACGGTCTCGGTATCTCACACTCAAGTCGGGATACACCGTCAAACCCTTCTCAACCTTCCCACTGGAGATCTTCTCTCGGAGGGAATCTACCTCAAGGTCACCTCTCTGTGCCTCTAACATTCTAGTCACAAGTGCAGGCTGCGCAACAACAGAAAACAAGGCCGCAGCCTCAACGGATTCGCCCAGAAGCAAATCAGACTCCCCAAGTGCACCCAACATTTCCCATTCCCGGATGGCTATACTAGCTACGTCACCAACAGATTTCCTGCTAAGGGCATCGGCTACCACATTGGCCTTCCCCGGATGATAATGCAACTCGAAGTCATAATCCTCAATGAACTCCATCCACCTCCTCTGCCTCAAGTTCAAGTCTTTCTGTGTAAATAGATATTTCAGACTCTTATGATCCGAGAACACCTCGAATTTCTCACCATACAAATATGCCTCCATATCTTCAAGGCAAAGATCACAGCTGCTAGCTCTAGGTCATGTGTAGGGAAATTCTTCTCGTGTATTTTCAACTGGCGTGAGCCATAAGCTACCACTTTCCTCTCTTGCATCAACACACACAACCCAAACCCTCTCGTGAGGCATCACAATAGACTGCATAACCCACCCTCTCTCCGGAATAATCAAGATCGGAACGGTGGTCAGTCTAACTTTCAGCTCTTGGAACGACTTTTCACAAGTCTCACTCCATACAAATATGACTCCCTTCCGAGTCAATCTAGTCAAAGGCGAAGCTAACCTGGAGAAATCTTTCACAAACCGTCGGTAGTACCCAGCTAATCCCAGAAAACTGCGGATCTCAAACACACTCTTAGGCTGTGCCCAATCTTGCACTGCCTCAATTTTGGATGTATCAACTGACACTCCTTCCCCCGAAACCACATGGCCTAAGAACTTGACTTCCCCTAGCCAGAACTCACACTTCCCAAACTTAGCATAAAGCTTATGTGTTCTAAGCAACTCAAGCACCACTCTCAAGTGTTCCTCGTGCTCCTCCTCCGAAGGTGAATAAATCAGAATGTCGTCCACGAAGACGACTACAAAACGATCTAAAAATTCTCAGAATATCCGGTTCATCAAGTCCATAAAGACTGCCGGTGCATTGGTGAGCCCAAATGGCATCACTAAAAACTCATAATGGCCATACCTCGTACGGAATGCCGTCTTCGGAATATCCTCCTCCCTGACTCTCAACTGGTGGTAACCCGATCTCAAATCTATCTTAGAGAAACAACGGGAACCCTTCAACTGATCAAACAAATCATCTATACGGGGCATAGGGTACTTATTCTTACCGTAGCTCGTTCAACTTCCGATAGTCGATACAGAGTCTCAAAGCACCACCTTTCTTCTTAGCAAAAGGGCCAGTGCTCCCCACGTGAAACACTAGGACGAATATAGCCCTTATCTAACAACTCCTGGAGCTGAATCTTCAACTCAACTAACTCGGCTGGGGCAAAACGATAAGGTGCCATAGAAATCGGCGCCGTGCCGGGCACTAGATCAATAGAGAACTCAATCTCTCGATGAGGTGGCAAACTAACAATCCTCGGGAAAGACATCCGAGTACTCACAAACCACCTTTGGCAACACAATCTGGGTCTCATCACACTCACTACTCAAAAGGCTAGCAAGAAGACCACTCAACTCACTCCGCCCTCACAGCTCATACCCCGGTGGCAATACATTACCAACTCGGTCCCCCAAGAAATGGAAACATTCCCCGCTCACGGTACAACAAGTGACCCTCTGGCGGTAGCAATCAATAACTGTCCGGTATGACGATAACTAGTCCATACCCAAAATAACATCAAAGCCCTTCATGGGCATAACTACAAAAGGAAACGGAAGCCTATGATCGGCGACCTCTATATCACAACCCCTAACACCTTGTTTCAAGATCAATTCACCCCCAAGAGGTGACACTACACAAATAGGAGATGCTAACTGTGCTAACTCCAACTCCAAAACAGATGCAAATGCAGCAGACACAAAGGAATGAGATGCACCCGTATCAATCAAAACACTAGCAACTGAGTTGCAAAACAAGAAGGTCCCTCTCACTACAGATGGAGCCGGTACAAGATCCTGCACAGTAACAGCATACACGCGCCCAAATGGTCTCTGATCAACCTGCTCACCCCTAGGAGCATAAGACTGCTGCATAGACTGGGACGATGAAGCCCCCTGATTGGCCCTCGAGGCCTGAACGGACTGAGCTGGCTGATGACTCTGAGTCTGCCTCAAACCAGATGCACCAGATGTGCCACTCAACTGCGGGCAATACCTCTTCATGTGCCCTGCCTGACCGCACTGAAAACAAGAGAGCGGCTGGCCTCTACCCTGACTCTGGCTTTGAGATCGAGCCGAAGAAGATGCTGCTCTCTGCACTCCTTCCCTCTGTGGGCAAACTGGAGACTTGTGGCCTAGCTGACCACACTTGAAACAGGTAATGTCTCCCTGACTGCCTTTCCCAGAACTAGCACTCGGCACAGGAAAAGTCGATCTAGAAAAGCTACCTTGAGACTGCTGAGGGTTAAAACCCTTCTGTCTCCTACCATCACTCTGACCATCCTGACTCCTCTTGGAGCCTTTCTGCCCTTCCTCCTCCTCCTGCATCATGATCTCCGTATGGGTTGCAGCATCAACCAGACGCCCATAATCTCGAATCATAGACCCTACAACTCTCAACTTGAGGCCGCGCCTCAACTTCTTCTCAAACTCAATACAACGGCGTTCCTCAGACGCCACCAACTCAGGTGCAAACCTAGACAAGCTGGTAAATGCAGCCTCAAACTCGGCCAGGGAAGAACTCGACTGCTTAAGCTGACAGAACTGGTCTATCAGCTTTTCCCTGACAGCTGGGGATAAGAACCTCTCCTGGAAATCATTCACAAAAGCTTCCCATGTACCTCCTATACGACCCTTTGTAAACTTCCACCACTGACCCGCATCCCCCTTCAGCTGGAACGATGCCAAGGTCACTTTCAACCCCTCGTCTTCGATGCCAAGCATCTCAAACGTCTTCGTTGTCTGTTCGAGCCATTCATCTGCCTTAAGTGGCTCTTTAGGATCACCCACAAATTCGTCCGGGTTGGACCGGAAGAACTCCCTCTTCAGAAAAGAAGTTCTGCATCCGTAACAACAACCTGGGCTTGATTCTCAGCCCTAAGAATGCCAACTGACTCCCTGAATGCCCCTGCTATCTCTCGGGCTAAAGCGCCCATAGCCTGCTGGCCTACTGGCTCGGCCACATTGGCCTGGCCAACTCCCTCCTGTACTGCCGGAATCTCATCCGGTATAGGCATCTCCTCCTGCCCACCCGCCCTACCACGCCTACCACGTCCTCGTCCTCGTCCTCGTCCTGACATCGTAATAAGGTAACAAAGACGTTAGCACATTAATAAGTGTGCCAAAATTATAACACTTGCGTCCTAATGCATTGGACAACAATAATTCACTCCACGTAAGCACATAATCACATAAGCACCTACGAATTTCATTCCTGGATAATGATAGTCCCGAGGCGTCACTAAAGTTCCGGTTGGAAACAACATTGATGAAGTGCCTTTCCAACAAGACTTTCAGAAACTCAAGGGTCCAATCAACATCCTAGAAACTACATTCCATACCCACATAGTCACATAAACATGTTATCATATAAGCATATAACAGTACATCTAAGTCTCTATCAAGCAAGACGAACCCATTGTGATACTAATCACTTCCCACGTACCCAAAGTATTCAAACCCGGTACGCTCTGATACCAAGTTGTAACGCCCTCAAAATAAACCCATAATATATACCGTATTAACATGCATTGTTAAAAGAAAATAAATATCATTCCATTCATCAGAGTATTCTTAAAAGAAAAACATTACATGTAATAATGAAAGTAGATGCCCTACGGGCTTACATCTTTCCAAGCCAAAACTTGGACATAAAAGAAATGAGTACTAACTCAGCTACAGGTTAAGCCCTTGGCTTGTAATTACATGTAACATCAATATAACAAACTAGCTAACTAAAAGAAAGAGTCTTCAACTCCAAATCCTCCCAAGCTAAGTCCTTGGAGGTAGCATATCACCTGGACCTGAAAATGATGTTCCCGTATAGGGTGAGCCACAACCCAGTAGAAATATACTAAACCAAATATAAGCATTGAATAAAGCAATAGCATTCAATAGATGGTTAACACAAAATACCGATTTCATTATCATACAGTTTCGTTTATACCAATATGGCTTAGAACCTGGCCAAACTATAACAGCGAGACTACATCTCACATTAACATTCTTTCCAATATCAACAAAACAAATGAGACTAAGGCTCATACCAAAACACTTCCATACTTCCGATTGATACACATTTTAGTGCTGTATCAACAACATATAAAAACACTTCCATAAATCAATAAGCACACATATAGTGGTGCTAATGGAGTCCATCCCCTATCTCTCCCAAACAAAATCCGGTTTAGAGGTCCATCCCCTATTTCCCCTAAACCGTGGAGTACATCCCCTATCTCCTCCCAAACAAATGCATATGCAATGTATTAAACACTTGTCATGCACAATATTCAATCAATACATTTATGTTCTGTATTAATTCAACCGTCATGTTCAATGACTTAATTCAATATGATTAGTTTCAGTTTTCCCTAATCCACATGCAATGTCTACAACAATCACGACTATCCTCCACCGATAGCCCAAAACAGTTATTTCTAAACAGGAAATAAATGTATCAACAAATGTAAATTTAACATTTTCATAGGTGAGTAATTAAACTAACCAACTACACCATTAATCACTAAATCTCCAATTTCATGAATTAAACTCAATTCCACATTTTTCCCTAAATTAATTATACAAATTAATTTATTTCAACCACTAGGGTTTTTTCCAAAATTACCAAACAACTCCCAACATATCAAAATACCAAAACTTAGAACAAAGCCTATAATATGGAGTAGGAAATCCCTACCTCGAAGTAAATAACCCGAATGGAGAAGATGGAGATGACGACCCAAAATCCAAAGTGCTCCAAACCGCCAAACTCTCAGATTAAAACGAAGCTCTCGACTCACTCTATCTTTTTAATAAAGCACCTAGGGTAGAAACACCCTAAAAAGAGATGATACCTAAGAGAGAAGGTGAGTGGAGAGAGAGAGAAGTCGTACCTAGGGTTTTGGAATCAAAAAGAGGATGAAAAAGTGTTTTAAAACCCGCTGCTGCCTATTTAAATAAAACAGGCTCGCTCGAGCGAAGACTTGGTCGCTCGAGCGACCAGACACAAGAAAGCCTCGCTCGAGCGAAGGAAAGCTCGCTCGAGCCAACAATACGATGCTTCAGGTCTGCAACCCAGAAGCACGCTCGAGCGACAGAATTCTCGCTCGAGCGAAGAACAAACTAGCTCGCTCGAGCGAAGAAGATCTCGCTCGAGCCAAGAAACACAGCTCTCAGGTCTATACTAGACGCAATTTCTCGCTCGAGCTAATAACCCCTGGCTCGAGCGAAGGACCAAAAACAAAAGGCTCGCTCGAGCGACAAACTGCTCGCTCGAGCGAAGGACCAAAATTCTGGGCAGCAACCCTTTGCTCCCAAACACTCCCAACCTGTAACAAACCTGACCAATACATCCTATAACTCAAAAATAAGGAATTAAAGGACGACAACAACAAATATATAACGACAGAATCTACGGAACGTAAGTCCGGATACAACCACCAAATGGGAAAAGACCGGGGTTGCTATAATTTTTAGGTTGCCAAGGGCATTTTGAGCCAATATGTTGTCGCTTGGCAAATAGATATTAGGTTGTCGCTTGGCTCAAAATTTTTAGGTTGCCAAGAGTATTTGCCAAGCGACAACAATAAGTGGATTGTAGGTTAAATTTTGTGTTGATTTCTTTAATTGCTGCCAACTATCATGGATTCTATTATTTGGAGCCTTATCTGTGTCACCAAAGGAGAGGTGATATTTTTTTTGTTTAACATCCTCTCTCTAATAGCAAGATATCATGCCTGCAGTTTTGACTTTCTAATAAATCAACATGTTATCCATCAAGGAGAGCTGCAATGGTGGTGTTGGGTGGAAGATGAGGAAAGGTCGTGATTTTCATGTAAATATTTTCTGAAATGATTAGATTTAAATGTGTTTTTGAATGGTTTTTTATTTCAAAAATATTAAAATGGGTTTGTGAAGAGGTTTGTTTCTAAAGCCATATTCAGTTTGATTTTTGATTTCACTTTATTCTATGTCATGGACAGGGTATTTTGACTATTGGAAGACTGTTGATACAAAGAAATATATTTTTGGGTGGACAGGGTATTTTCTGAAATTGTTAAGCTCATACTAAGTTTTTTTTTAGCCTACCCTTGCAGGCTGTGCAAGGGAATATATGCTTTTTTTTTGCTACAGCTCTTTGGCCTTTGAACAGGTTGTATTTTCATGACCTGCAAACAAACTTTGCTTACTTGTGGTTGCCTTGGGGTATGCCCCCGGTCATTATTTAGAAACACAAACACAAACACAAAATACAAACCCTTAGAAACACAAAAAAAGATAGAAACACAAACACAAAATATTGGCCAAAAACTGTCACCAAAATATTTGATTTCTTGATTAAGATTAACAAAGAAAATAAAACAACAAACTAAGACGAACAAAGAAAATAAAAAAACAAACTAAGATGAACAAAAAATAAGATGAACAAAAATTAGAACAAAATTGAGAGAAAGATGAACAAAGTAAGATGAACAAAATTGAAGTGTGATTCTGAGAAGTAATTGAAAACCCTTATGAGATTTTGATGAGAAGTGAAAACCCAATAAGTATATTGAGCATTAGAGAGAGAAATGGACCTGATTCGAGGAGATCTTCAGTGTAATCGTTGCCCCAATTCGTTCGATCGATGCTTTGTCTATGGCTTTTTTAACAGAGCAAACCCATGAAGACATGAAGACAGAAATTCGTTCTTCCAAAGTCATTAACTAAGGGTTCAAAATTGGTTTTGTTGATTAATATGGTAAAACAGAAATAAAAAAACTATCCGATTAACAACTGAAGCAATGAACAACTGTTGCCTGAAGGCGAGAGTGGGGAGTTTGAGGTGGGGTTGGGAAGAGAGGGGGGACTTAGATCTTGAGGGGAAAGGAGAGGTGTTACCTGAAGGCGAACAGCTGCTACCGACGACAACCACCGAAGCAACGAAGAGCCGGTGAAGTAACGAAGAACCACTGAAGCAGTGATGAGGAATGGGTTTGAATACAACCACTGTAGAGAGAGAGAGAGAGAGATGGGTTTGAAAAGAGAAATAATGAAATGGGTTTGAAGAGAGAGAAACAATGAAATGGGTTTGAAGAGAGATGATGAAATGGCTGAAATGTGTTTGAAATGGGTTTCAAAATTGAAGGGTATATTCAACGGTGAAGAGAAACAGTGAAATGGGTTTGAAGAGAGAGATGACGAAAAGGATGAAATGGGTTTGAAATGGGTTTCAAAATTGAAGTATATATCCAACGGTAAAGGTAAAAAGACACAACCCTCAAATTAATCTCAGCCTTTCAATCTCATTGCCACCTAAGATAGATGTCCCATCTGGTTTGAAAAACAGAGCTTCCTTATTATATATATATACATACAAATTGGAATCATATGTATAGATATATATACATCCATAATCATATATGAAAATAAAAATAAAAGATTAATTTACCTTGTTTCGATATGAAAGGTCTTAAGGAAGTCCACAATGCTTCAGACTCAATGCTTCAAACCTGTTGTCAATATTATTGAAACAAAAGATTATTGAAGATTATTAAAGATATCCAAAATTAAAGATATCCAAACATGCTGGTAACATTCATTAATATTTTGAAAGATTATTGAAACAAAAGATATCCAAAGATAGAAATATAAAAAACAAAGTCCAGGTTTCTATTTTCCCAATTGTTAGCTACTAATTAATGCTTGGTTGGTTGTGTATGAATGACATTTAATAGCATTCCAAATGAAATTATCATGCATTACAAACTAATAAATCATAGAGGTTATTTGTAAATCAAATTTGAATGTTATCAAAATGCTATACAAACTAATAAACAGGTAGTACCTTTGATTAACAGGTTAATAAAATGAATAACAGGTTAATAAAATAGTACCACTAATACTACTAATCAAACATGCCCCAAGTGTCATTCAAGGAGAAAAGAAAAAAAAAAAGAAAAAAAAGAGAATAATTTAACTCCTATCTATTTTGGTTAAATTTGTTTGCGAATAGGAAAACTAACTAAAAATCCAAAAACTAACACATAAAATGTAACGTCCTCAAAATAATACATTAAACCCATTTATATAGACATGCATTGATATAAAAGATAAACATCCTTCTATTTATCAGAGTAATTCATTACAAAAAGTATTACATGTTGACAACAAAAGTAAACGCCCTATGGGCTTATAACTTTCCAAGCCAACACTTGGTTACAAGAAATGAGTACTAACTCATATACATATTAAGCCCTTGGCTTGATTTTACATGTAATACATCAAGGAAAGTAAAACAACAAAAATCTGTCTGCCTCAAGCCTTCCAAGCTATGTCCTTGGAGGTGGCATGCTATCTGTATCTGAAAATGGTGTCCCATATAGGGTGAGCCACAGCCCAGTAGAAACATACTAAACCAGCTATAAACAATGACTAAAAGATTAGCAGTTGATAGATGGTCAACACTTATACATCCATTCATATTACATTCCAGTTCCATGACAATCATGTCCATGTTCCATTTCATTTTCCATTTCTTATTCAACTTTGAGTTTGAAAAACAAGGCTCAGAACTTAGCCAAATAACTTGATGAGATTATAACTCATCTTTAAACTACTTTCGAAATTCATGATGGATACACATTTTGATGCTGTATCAATAACACATAAACCACTTCCATACTTCATAAAGGATACACATTTTGATGCTGTATCAATATAACATAGAAATACTTCTATACTTCACAATTGATAACGATATACATTTTAGTGCTATATCAAATCAATTCAAACACTTCCATAATCCACACTTGATACACATTTTAGTGTTGTATCAATGTCAAACAAAATCCGGTTTAGAGGTCCATCCCCTATCTTCCCCTAAACTGTGGAGTACATCCCCTATCTCCTCCCACACACACAATGTATATAACATAGATCATATACATAGTCAATAAATACATAAACTTAATGTATTATTCCAACTATCATATTCAATGACACATTCAATTGATTAGTTTTAGTTTGCCTAATCGTCATGCATTGTCTACAACAATCAAGACTATCCTCCACCAATAGCCCAAAGCAGTTATTTCTAAACTGAAAATAAATGCACCAAATGGATATATAATCAACATTTCAACTAGGTGAGCGATAGATTTATCCAACTACACCCTTTAATCCCATATCTTCCCAATTCCATTATTCTTCATTCAATTCCTCATTTATCAAAATTAATTATACAAATCAATTTATTCAAACTAATTAGGGCATTTTCCCATAATTCTCAATAGCGACCCTAAGGTCCCATTTCTATCAATTTCATAACATAACTTCCATTTTCAATGTTACAAATACACATGGGTTCAATTAGTCCAAAACCCCTCTTTTATGAAAATTACATAAAGACCCCCAAACTTTCTCAAAATTACACAACAACCCCCAACATATCAAAATTGCTAAACTTTAAAGACAAAGCTCGTAAGAAGGAGTAGGATATCCCTACCTCGAAGTTAGAGCCTAAACGGAGATGAAGACCAAAAACCAATGTGCTCCAAATCCCAAGTTTTTCAGATTAAAACGAAGCCCTCAACCCACTCTATCTTTTTAACAAAGAGGCTAGGCTAGGAACTCACTAGAAGGAGATGAAATCTTAGAAAGAAGGTTTGTAGAGAGAGAGGAAGCTCAGATCTAGGGTTTGTAAAATGAAAGAGGATGAAAAAATGAAGTTCTCCCCGCTGCTATCTGCTGATATACAACAGGCTCGCTCGAGCGAAGACTTGGTCGCTTGAGCGACCAGACACAAGAAACCTACCTCGCTCAAGCGAAGGACGTCTCGCTCGAGCCAACAATTCAAACCCTCAGGTCTGTAACCAGACGCACGCTCGAGCGACAGACCGCTCGCTCTAGCAAAGAATAACCAGCTCGCTTGAGCGAAGAAAAGCTAGCTCGAGCGAAGAGTTACAGTGCTCAAGTCCAGAACCAGACGCAATCGCTCGCTCGAGCGAAGGAACTCTGGCTCGAGCCACCAGGCACAAAAACTCAACTCTCGCTCGAGCGAAGAAACCCTGGCTCGAGCGAAGGACCAAAAGCAAGAAGCTCGCTCGAGCGACAAACTGCTCGCTCGAGCGAAGGACCAAAATTCTGGGCAGCAACCATTTGCTCCCAAACACAACCAACCTGTAACAAACCTGCCCAACACATCCTATAACTCAAATACAAAGTATGAAAGGACGTAAACAAGATATAAACAACTGCTAACATCCATGAAACCAAGTCCGGATCACTGTACAACAAGGGGTAAAACCCGGGATCGCTATAACCTCCCCCCTTAAAGAATTTCGTCCCCGAAATTAAGTGCAAGTTTTCAAAAGAACAAGTTTTTCTCCATTTTAAACAATGTTACATTCAATATTCAATAACTCGACCCATCCCGGTCATTCCATCTCTTGTCAAGAGGCATTTCACAACATTTTCATTTCAACATGCATTTCCTTTCCATATCATATTCATTTTTCATGATATAATTCCATTTCTACAATATAATCAACATATGCAATGTTACATTAAATTTCCATTTCGAGGCAAGTTTCAAAATACTTCCATTAAACCAAAACATATACCATGTTTTACAACCTTAGATATATTCAATACTCTTAAGGTCCAATAATACAACAAAATACACAACATATACTCAAACATCCACAAATAGATCCAGATATTTCTCTCGGACCTCCAACTCACGTTCCCAAGTGGCTTCCTTTACTCCGTGATGTTTCCACAAGACTTTTACCAAGGGAATGGTCTTGCCTCGCAAGACTTGATCCCGCCTATCCAAGACCCGAACCGGTCTCTCTTCATACGAGGCATCCTCATCAACCTCTAAGTCGGTCCAATCCAATACATGTGATGGATCTGGCTCATACTTCCGAAGCATACTCACATGAAACACGTCATGAACTCCGGACAACTGCGGCGGCAAAGCTAAACGATAGGCAACCTCGCCAATCCTCTCAAGGATCTCAAAAGGGCCAATAAACCGAGGGGATAACTTCCCACTCTTCCCAAACCTCATCAATCCCCGCCTAGGTGATATCTTCAGAAAGATATGATCACCCACCTCAAATACCAAAGGTCTCCTCCTACGGTCGGCATAAGATTTCTGATGACTCTGGGCTGTAACAAGCCTTCTATGGATAAGCTCAACTTTCTCCGTTGTTTCCCTCACCAACTCCGGACCCAAGAAAGGTGCATCATCCACCTCGGCCCAACAAACTGGAGACCTACACGGTCGGCCATAAAAGGCCTCAAACGGTGCCATACCGATACTAGACTGGAAATTGTTATTGTAGGCAAACTCCACCAAGGGCAAGTGCCTCTCCCACGACCCACTAAAGTCAAGAACACAATCCCGAAGCATATCCTCAAGGATCTGAATAGTACGCTCGGACTGCCCGTCAATCTGAGGATGATAAGCCGTGCTAAAGGTCAACTTAGTGCCCAAGGCACTCTGCAAACTCTGCCACAACCTAGTAGTAAAACGAGGATTTCTATCTGAGACAATCGTCACTGGGACCCCGTGCAACCTCACTATGTCCCGAATATACAAGTCGGCAAGATGATCTACCGAATCTCTCACGCGCATAGGAATGAAGTGCGCCGACTTAGTCAACCGGTCTACAACCACCCAAATAGCGTCACTACCCTGCTGAGTCCTCGGAAGACCTACAACGAAGTCCATAGTGACATGCTCCCACTTCCACTCGGCAATAGGCAAGGGTTGTAACAAACCTGCTGGCCTCTGATGTTCGGCCTTCACTTGCTGACAAGTAAGGCACTTAGACACGAAAACTACCACATCTCTCTTCATGCCCCGCCACCAAAACTGGCGACCTAAATCCCGATACATCTTAGTGCCTCCAGGATACACCGCAAGGCGTGAATGGTGAAACTCTCGGAGTACCTCCTCTCGGCAAGACTCCGGCACAAACAAACGGTCTCAGTATCTCACACTCTGGTCGGGATATACCGTTAAACCCTTCTCAACCTTCCCACTGGAGATCTTCTCTCGGAGGGATTCTACCTCAAGGTCATCTCTCTGTGCCTCTAACACTCGAGTCACAAGTGTAAGCTGAGCAACAATAGAAAACAAGGCTGCAGCCTCAACAGATTCGCCCAGAAGCAAATCAAATTCGCCAAGCGCACCTAACATCTCCCACTCCCGGATGGCTACACAAGCTACATCGCTAATGGATTTCCTGCTAAGGGCATCGGCCACAACATTGGCCTTTCCCGGATGATAATGCAACTCGAAGTCGTAATCCTTAATAAACTCCATCCACCTCCTCTGCCTCAAGTTCAAGTCTTTCTGTGTAAACAGGTATTTCAGACTCTTATGATCCGAGAACACCTCGAATCTCTCACCATAAAGGTAGTGCCTCTAGATTTTCAAGGCAAAGATCGCTGCTGCTAGCTCTAGGTCATGTGTAGGGTAATTCTTCTCGTGTATTTTCAACTGACGTGAGCCATAGGCAACCACTTTCCCCTCTTGCATCAACACACAACCTAAACCCTCTCGTGAGGCATCACAATAGACTGCATAACCCAACCCTCTCTCCGGAATAATCAAGACTGGAGCGGTGGTCAGTCTAACTTTCAGCTCTTGGAACGACTTTTCACAAGTCTCACTCCATACAAATTTGACTTCCTTCCGAGTCAGTCTAGTCAACGGCGAAGCTAACCTGGAGAAATCCTTTTCAAACCGACGGTAATACCCAGCTAATCCCAGAAAACTATGGATCTCAAACACACTCTTAGGCTGTGCCCAATTTGCACTGCCTCAATCTTGGATGTATCAACAGACACCCCTTCTCCGGAAACCACATGGCCTAAGAACTTGACTTCTCCTAGCCAGAACTCACACTTCCTAGACTTGGCATACAGCCTATGGGCTCTAAGTAACTCAAGCACCACTCTCAAGTGTTCCTCGTGCTCCTCCTCTGAAGGTGAATAGATGAGAATGTCGTCCACAAAAATGACCACAAAGCGATCTAAGAATTCCCGGAATATCCGGTTTATCAAATCCATAAAAACTGCCGGTGCATTGGTGAGCACAAATGGCATCACTAGAAACTCATAATGGCCATACCGCGTACGGAATACCGTCTTCGAAATATCTTCCTCCCTAACCCTCAACTGGTGGTAACCCGATCTCAAGTCTATCTTAGAGAAACAACGGGACCCCTTCAACTGGTCAAACAGATCATCTATACGGGGCATAGGGTATTTATTCTTAACCGTAGCTCGATTCAACTTCCGGTAGTCGATACACAGTCTCAAGGCACCATCTTCCTTTTTAGCAAAGAGGGCCGGTGCTCCCCGCGGCGAAACACTTGGGCGAATAAAGCCCTTATCCAACAACTCCTAGAGCTGAATCTTCAACTCAACTAACTCCACTGGGGCAAAACGGTAAGGTGCCATAGAAATCGGCGCCGTGCCGGGCACTAGATCAATAGAGAACTCGATCTCTCAGTGAGGTGGCAAACTAACAAGATCCTCGGGAAAGACGTCCGAGTACTCACAAACCACTCTCGGCAACACAGTCTGGGTCTCACCACACTCACTACTCAAAAAGCTGGCAAGTAGACCACTAAGCTCATTCCGCCGTCGCGGATCATACACCGGTGGCAACACACTACCAACCCGATCCCCCAAGAAATGGAAACACTCCCCGCTCAAGGTACGAACTGTGACCCTCTGG
Source organism: Camellia japonica (assembly GCA_030407325.1). Taxonomy (NCBI): domain Eukaryota; kingdom Viridiplantae; phylum Streptophyta; class Magnoliopsida; order Ericales; family Theaceae; genus Camellia; species Camellia japonica. Next base: position 14,272 of record JAPPVO010003622.1, on the reverse strand, counting down.
CGGTAGCAATCAATAACAGCCCGGTATGACGATAGCCAGTCCATACCCAAAATAACATCAAATCCCGACATGGGCATCACCACAAAGGAAACGGAAGCTGGCGATCGGCGACCTCTATATAACAACCCCTACATCCTTGTTTCAAAATCAACTCACTCCCAATAGGTGACACTACACAAATAGGAGATGCTAACTATGCCAACTCCAATCCCAAAACAGATGCAAATGCAGCAGATACAAAAGAATGAGATGCACCCGTATCAATCAATACACTAGCAACCGAGTTGCAAAACAAGAAGGTACCTCTCACAACTGATGGAGCAGGTACAAGATCCTGCGCAGTAACAGCATACACGCGCCCAGTAGGCCCCTGATCCACCTGCTCACCCCTCGGAGCATACGACTGCTGCACAGACTGGGACGACGAAGCTCCCGGATTGGCCCTCGAGGCCTGCACAGATTGAGCTGGCTGAAAACCCTACGTCTGCCTAGAACCAGACGCGCCCGAAGTGGCACTCAACTGTGGGCAAAACCTCTTTAGGTGCCCAGGCTGACCACACTGATAACAAGACAAGGGCTGGCCCCTGCCCTGACTCTGGCTCTGCGGTCTAGCTGAAGATGAAACAGCTTTCTGACCTCCTCCCCTCTGTGGGCAAACTGAAGCCTTGTGGCCCAGCTGACCACACTTGTAACAGGTGAAATCTCCCTGATTGCCTCTCCCCGAGCCTGCACTCGGCATTGGAAAGGTCGATCTAGCAACACTACCCTGAGATTGCTGAGGGTTAGCACCCCTCTGTCTCCTGCCATCACCCTGACCATCCTGGCTCCTCTTGGAGCCTCTCTGTACCTCCTCCTCCTGCATCATGATCTCCATATGGGCTGCAGCATCAACCAAGCGCCCATAGTCTCGGATCATAGAACCCCTAACTCTCATCTTGAGGTCGCGCCTCAACCTCTTCTCAAACTTGATACAGCGGCGTTCCTCGGACGCCACAAGTTCAGGTGCGAACCTGGACAAGCTAGTAAAAGTAGCCTCATACTCGGCCACTGAAGAACTCAACTGCAAAAGCTGGCAGAACTGGTCTCTCAGCTTCTTCCTGACTGCTGGAGATAAGTACTTTTCCTGAAAAGCCTCCACAAAAGCCTCCCACGTGCTAGCAATACGGCCCCTCATGTATTTCCACCACGGACCCGCACCCCCTTTAAGCTGGAAGGATGCCAAGGTCACTTTCAACGCCCTGTCCTCGATGCCAAGCATCTCGAACGTCTTACTCAACTGCTCCAACCACTCGTCAGCCTTAAGTGGCTCCTTTGGATCCCCAACAAACTCGTCCAGGTTAGACCAGAAGAACTCCCTCTTCAAGAAGGAAGGCCCTGCCTCAACAACCTGGGCCTACACTGGAGCCTGAACTGGGGTCTCAGCTCTGAGAATACCCATAGACTCCCTCAAAGCATCGGCTATCCCTCGGGCTAAAGTGCCCATAGCCACCTGACCTGCTGGCTTGGCCACATTGGCCTGGCCAACCCCCTCCTGCTGTGCCTGAATATCATCCGGTAAAGGCATCTCTTGCCTACCACGCCTGCCACGTCTACCACCTCTTTCTCGTCCTGACATCCTAATCAAGGTAACGAAGAACATTAGCACATTCATAAATGTGCCAAAACTAAACACTCGCGTCGTAATACATGGACAACTGTAATTCACTCCACGTAAGCACATAAACACATAAGCACTTACGAATTTCATTTCTGGATAATGATAGTCCCGAGGCGTTACTAGAGTTCCGGTTAGAAACAGCATTGATCAAGTGCTTTTCCAACAAGACTCACAGAAACCCAAGGATCCAATCAACATCCTAGAAACTAAATCCCATACCCACATAGTCACATAAACATGTTATCAAATAAACACATAATGTTACACATAAGTCTCTAACAAGCGAGATAAACCCATTGTGATACTAATCACTTCCCACGTACCCAAAGTATTCGAACCCGGTACGCTCTGATACCAAGTTGTAACGCCCTCAAAATAATACATTAAACCCATTTATATAGACATGCATTGATATAAAAGATAAACATCCTTCTATTTATCAGAGTAATTCATTACAAAAAGTATTACATGTTGACAATAAAAGTAAATGCCCTATGGGCTTACAACTTTCCAAGCCAACACTTGGTTACAAGAAATGAGTACTAACTCATATACATATTAAGCCCTTGGCTTGATTTTACATGTAATACATCAAGGAAAGTAAAACAACAAAACATCTGTCTGCCTCAAGCCTCCCAAGCTATGTCCTTGGAGGTGGCATGCTATCTGTACCTGAAAATGATGTCCCATATAGGGTGAGCCACAGCCTAGTAGAAACATACTAAACTAGCTATAAACAATGACTAAAAGATTAGCAGTTGATAGATGGTCAACACTTATACATCCATTCATATTACATTCCAGTTCCATGACAATCATGTCCATGTTCCATTTCATTTTCCATTTCTTATTCAACTTTGAGTTTGAAAAACAAGGCTCAGAACTTAGCCAAATAACTTGATGAGATTATAACTCATCTTTAAACTACTTTCGAAATTCATGATGGATACACATTTTGATACTGTATCAATAACACATAAACCACTTCCATACTTCACAAAGGATACACATTTTGATGCTGTATCAATATAACATAGAAATACTTCTATACTTCACAATTGATAACGATATACATTTTAGTGCTATATCAAATCAATTCAAACACTTCCATAATCCACACTTGATACACATTTTAGTGCTGTATCAATGTCAAACAAAATCCGGTTTAGAGGTCCATCCCCTATCTTCCCCTAAACCGTGGAGTACATTCCCTATCTCCTCCACACACACAATGTATATAAACATAGATCATATACATAGTCAATAAATACATAAACTTAATGTATTATTCCAACTATCATATTCAATGACACATTCAATTGATTAGTTTTAGTTTGCCTAATCGTCATGCATTGTCTACAACAATCAAGACTATCCTCCACCGATAGCCCAAAGCAGTTATTTCTAAACAGAAAATAAATGCACCAAATGGATATATAATCAACATTTCAACTAGGTGAGCGATAGATTTATCCAACTACACCCTTTAATCCCATATCATCCCAATTCCATTATTCTTCATTCAATTCCTCATTTATCAAAATTAATTATACAAATCAATTTATTCAAACTAATTAGGGCATTTTTCCATAATTCTCAATACCGACCCTAAGGTCCCATTTCTATCAATTTCATAACATAACTTCCATTTTCAATGTTACAAATATACATGGGTTCAATTAGTCCAAAACCCCTCTTTTATGAAAATTACATAAAGACCCTCAAACTTTCTCAAAATTACACAACAACCCCCAACATATCAAAATGCTAAACTTTAAAGACAAAGCTCATAAGAAGAAGTAGGATATCCTTACCTCGAAGTTAGAGCCCAAACGGAGATGAAGACCAAAAACCAACGTGCTCCAAATCCCAAGTTTTTCAGATTAAAACGAAGCCCTCAACCCACTCTATCTTTTTAACAAAGAGGCTAGGCTAGGAACTCACTAGAAGGAGATGAAATCTTAGAGAGAAGGTTTATAGAGAGAGAGGAAGCTCGGATCTAGGGTTTGTAAAATGAAAGAGGATGAAAAAATGAAGTTCTCCCCGCTGCTGTCTGCTGATATACAACAGGCTTGCTCGAGCGAAGACTTGGTCGCTCGAGCGACCAGACACAAGAAACCTACCTTGCTCTAGCGAAGGACGTCTCGCTCGAGCCAACAATTCAAACCCTCAGGTCTGTAACCAGACGCACGCTCGAGCGACAGAACGCTCGCTCGAGCGAAGAATAACCAGCTCGCTCGAGCGAAGAATTACAGTGCTCAGGTCCAGAACCAGACGCAATCGCTCGCTCGAGCGAAGGAACTCTGGCTCGAGCCACCAGGCATGAAAACTCAACTCTCGCTCGAGCGAATAAACCCTGGCGCGAGCGAAGGACCAAAAGCAAGAGTTCGCTTGAGCGACAAACTGCTCGCTCGAGCGAAGGACCAAAAATTCTGGGCAGCAACCATTTGTTCCCAAACACAACCAACCTGTAACAAACCTGCCCAACACATCCTATAACTCAAATACAAAGTATGAAAGGACGTAAACAAGATATAAACAACTGCTAACATCCGCGGAACCAAGTTTGGATCACTGTACAACAAGGGGTAAAACCCGGGATCGCTATATAAAATCAACCCATTCCCTCTATTTAAAAAGCCACAAAAAATAAAATTAATAAAAGAAACAACATCACATACATACATACATAAAATACAATTATAGACTTGTATCAAAATTCAAATGTTATCAAAATGCTATACAAACTAATAAATTCGAATGTTTAGGATCAATCAATCGACCAACAAAGGCTAGATGATTTTTCGTAAAACTTTTAAGAGAAATTATGTCTTATGTAGCATACCCAAACAAATATAGCCCTAAATAGTATATCAAAAAACCATAGAAAGAACACTATATGAAACTTTTGATTGGTTCAAGATAACCTGTGAAAATACAATAAAGAATTCAAATCAAAAGTTACATTGATCACAAATTGTTCTAGGCTCATCTCAGATGAAACAAACATAACTTTTTAGTAATCACTATTAAACTAAAAATAAAACAATCAAATTTAGATGAGTAAACCAAACTAAACCAAACCAAGCCTTAAGTCCCATCAAATAGGATTGATTGCATAAATAAAATGTACACAATAAAATAATCAATTACAAATTAGTTTAATAAAAATAAAAAAAAAAATAAAATAAAAAAGCCATTGCCTATTTTGAATATTGATTGTGGTCGGCCACCATGACAAACTAAGAAGCCACTTATACACAAATGCAAAAAAATTAAAGCCCCAAACACATTTCTCATGTGTGATGACATTTTTTGGTACCCAAAATATTAGAGTGATTTCATGTGAACAATGACACTTTTTACCAAGAAAGGTAATATATCTTGTATATAAGAATAGCACTATCACATTCTCTCTTCTTTTTTTTTTCATCTTGTCGCACTCAAATGCCTCTCCAACTCAGAGAAATCATGCAGTAGAATGGAATACATCTATTGATCCTCCATAGTCATTCTATTTTGAGATATTTAGACAGCAAATATTGCAAGATTATTTCATAAAGTAAAAAAGCCAACAAATAATTTCATAAAAATAGTACCAATTTGATTAACAGGTTAATAAAATTGTATCATTAATACTATTAATCAAACATGCCCTAAGTGTCCTTGAAGGAGAAAAGGGAAAAAATAATAATAATTTAACTCCTAATAAAATTAATATAATTCAAACTGATAATAGATTAATTTAACTCCTAATAGATTAATAAAATTCAAATGTTATCAAAATGCTATACAAACTAATAAATTCGAATGTTATCAAAATGCTATACAAACTAATAAACAGCTGTTTTATGCAATAAATAAAACTCAAACTAAGGCCTTGTTTGATTAATAGGTTAATAAAATAGTACCACTAATACTACTAATCAAACATGCCCCAAGTGTCATTCAAGGAGAAAAGAAAGAAAAAAAAAAACAAAGATTAATTTAACTCCTATCTATGTTGGTTAAATTTGAAACATTAGATAAAAAGTCAAAAACTAATACAAAAACTAAACCCATTCAACACAAAAAAACATGCCCTAAGAGGCAGAGGAAGGTATGTTTATTTTCTTCTTCCAATTTTTCCATTTTTTTATATATATATATCAAAATAAAAATAAATAAAAAAAAGCCCTCTGTTTGGTTGCCTAGAAAGCAGAAGCCCACTTCAGTTTGTTAATTAATTGGCACAGTTTTGTTAGACATGGCTTTCTTAGACATGGCTTCTCAATATATATACATACTGGAATCATACATAAATATGGGGTTTGGGTTTTGGAATCATATATATAGATATATATACATCCATATATATATACATACATATTGGAATCATATGTATAGATATATTACATCCATAATCATATATAAAATAAAATAAAAGATTAATTTAACTCCTATCTATATTGGTTAAATTTGAAACATTTGCTAAAAAGTCAAAAATTAATACAAAAAACCAACCCATTCTTTTTCTCAACCCACAAAAAATAAACCCATCCAACACAAAAAATGTATGTTTATTTTCTTCTTCTTCAATTTTCAATTTTTTTATATAAAAAAACACCCTCTGTTTCGTTATGTAAAATTAGAATTCTCTACTCAGAAAGACCCCAGTCTTCGTTCCAATGATTTTATCAATCAAAAGCTTTTCAAAACCATTGAAAATCAACACCCATTTCCCATTAAAGAATCAAACCCATTTCATAAATCAAAACCATGTGAGAAATCAAACATTTCAAATTGATTTTATAAATGCATATCAGATTGGGATCAAAATGCATATAAATAAAGCAGAACTCACTGGATACAAATGAAAGCACAATCAAAGTAAAGCAGAAATCACAGTACACAGCAAAGGTCCAATAATTCAACCTCGGTGCCAAAAGGTCCAACTGGATAATTCATCTCCAGAACATTCCTTCCCTAAATGAAAGAATTGGATTAAATTCGAATTCAATTCTCTCTCAAACTATCAAATGTATATGGTATTACACATACGTATCGAACACATGAATTGAACTGAATAAACAATAGGATACCTCGAGTTCGGCCTCAAGTTCTTCACTCTCATGACCTGTAGCAATTGGCATAACATCTGCAACTCTCTTCTTCCCCTTCAGAATAATATCTGCCATCCATCAACAACTAAATGATATTTCGAATCCTTACTCTTCTTTTTCCATCAAATTCAATTGAAATCTTAGTTAAAAACTTAATTTGATAGGAGTACTCCAATCTTTACTATTTTTCTCTTTTTTTTTTCCAACAAATCTTTTTGAAAAATTCCAAACTTATCCTAAAATCAGCTTTAACCATTTTTAATAAAAGAAAACCATCTTAAAAAAACCATTTCAAAACCATCTTCAAACCCTTTTCAAAACCATCTTGAAAACCATTTTCAAAACCCATTTTAGATCAAGTAACCATAATCGTATCTATATATAAAAGAGTTGATTCAATATTTGGGATATCTGTATTCTCAATATTTGCATTGTCCCTAATCATATATAACCAAATGTCATGTGGACTTGCAGTTCAATTTTCAAGTTTTGGCCCAAAAACATAAAACTGATACACTAATATGGAACCAATTAAGGCCATAAATAAGTTGCCCATAGACTTGCAACTTATTATGATTATACCACGTGTAAACAGATATATATAATTGTTTTACATATTTGATAATACATTCCGATATGTATTAAAACTTCATAAAATGGATGCTTAAATCTGTTCATTAACATGCTCAAATTAAGTGCACATTCATACACATTTATCAAAAGAAACACCACAAAAAAAATGTCAATTCTGTTTATTACTATCAACGGTGGCAGCAATGACTTCCATTTTCTCAAATAACCTATACCCCACAAAAAAAAAAAAAAAAAAAAATCATATTGGAACGTGGCAAAGCAACTTTAAAGATTCAATGACATGGAAATTGTGTTAGAGCAACTCTAATGGTTGCTGTCCCTGCAAAACCTTCATGCGAAACCAAAATTGGCAACACACTTCCAATTAACCTATACCCCCACAAAAAAAAAAAAAAAAAAAAATACATATTGGAACGTGGCAAAGCAGCTTTAAAAGATTCAAATGACATGGAAATTGCATGTTAGAGCAACTCTAATGGTATGCTTCCCCTTCATGCGAAAGCCAAAATTTGGCAACAACACTTCCAATTCATGTGCTATTTTTTGGTGCCAAATTATAACAATGCCAAAATTTGGCAAGAGCTCATCTCTCTATTCTCTAATGACAGAACCCTATTTGTCAACAATTGTGATATAAGCTAATTGTTATTGTTGTCAGACCATCTTAACTATACTAAACAATTTTTTTTTTTTAATATACAAATTTAAAAGGACAAATAAAAGAAACACTGAAGTTGAATTTTTTAAACAACAGAGTCCAGCAAGGAAAGACCTAGTTGAATCAAAGCAAAAGAAAACAATAATTAAACAACATATATAATTGTCCTAATAAAAACTAACAATTTGTGTAAATTCCAAGTTGACTCTTTGAGAAAAAAAGATTCTAGATATTAGATCCAAAACACAGCATAGTGTCTTCCCAAAGAAAATTTGAAAGAGATGAGATGAGTACATGTGAGAGAGAGAGCGAGGGTGTGTGTTAAAAAACAGAGCCATCAGATTACAGAGGATGTGTTTTCACAATGATATATATAATACACACAAATACATACATGTTCAACACAAATCATCAAACCCATTTCATAAATCATCAAACCCATTTCATAAATCAAAACCATGTTCAACATCAAACATTTCAAATTAACCATATCAAACATTTCAAAACCCATTACATACATCTATATATATATATACACATATACATATATATACATCCAAATGCAAATTATATATATATACACACAAATACATATATATTGGCTTGAGAGAGAGAGAGAGAGAGAGAAGAGAGAGAGAGAGAGAGAGAGAAGGGTAACCGGGGATGGTGACGGTGATGCTCTGGCCAGGGACAGATTACAGAGGGTGTGTGTTCACAATGATATATATAATACACACAAATACATACATGTTCAACATAAATCATCAAATCCATTCATAAATCAAACCCATTAAATAATCAAACCCATTTCATAAATCAAAACCATGTTCAACATCAAACATTTCAAATTAACCATATCAGATTAACCATATCAAACATTTCAAACCCATTACATACATCTATATATATATACACATATACATATATATACATCCAAAATGCAAATTATATATATTATACACACAAATACATACATATTGGCTTCAGAGAGAGAGAGAGAGAGAGAGAGAGAGGGGTAACCGGGGACGGTGATGGTGATGCTCTAGCCGGGGACAGACTTCGGTCCGGTTCCGGCAGTGACGACTCCCTTGTTGATGTTCCCCTGTTGATCTATTTTATTCCGGCAAAGAGGGGGGGAGGAAGAGAGAAGATGAAGACAGGGAAGCACGACAAGGGTTGGGCTTCGACAGGGAAGCACAGGAATGGGCTCCAAGAGAGAGAGAGAGAGAGAGAGAGAGAGATTGTTCAAAATTTGAAAACAGAAAGAGAGGAGAGGAGTATGTGTGAGAGAAAGAGGGTGTGTGTTGAGAGAGTGTGTTGAAAGAGATGAGAGTGAGAAGTTTTTAGTCCTTAGATTAAATCAATCTAATGGTCAAAATTTGGACAAAGGGACAAAAGTCCCATCCAGATTCAAAATGTGAGCTCCTTATTATATAGATTTTAACCCCAAGGATTGAATGAGTTGGTAAACTAACGACGTACTAACCAATAGATCCTAGGTTCAAACCTTATTTGACTAAAATATCCTTCCTGCGGTTGCTTTTAGGGTTCAGGGTTCCCAGGTCATCAAACAAGAAAAAAAAAAATCCTTTGACTACTATCTATAGCGACCCCGGTCTTTTCCCATTTGGTTGTTGTACCCGGACTTATGTTCCGTAGATTCAGTTGTTATTATATTGTTGTTGTTGTCCTTTAATTCCTTATTTTTGAGTTATAGGATATGTTCGGCAGGTTTTGTTACAGGTTGGTTGGGTTCGGAAACCAAGTGTTGCTGTCCAGTTTTGGGTTGGTCGCTCGAGCGAGGGTTTGGTCGCTCGAGCGAGGGTTGTTTTTGTGTCTGGTGGCTCGAGCCAGGGTTTCTTCGCTCGAGAGCGAGCGATTGCGTCTAGTATAGACCTGAGAGCAGTGTTTCTTCGCTCGAGCGAGCTTTCTTCGCTCGAGCGAGCGAGGTGTATGTTTTCGAGTTCTTCGCTCGAGCGAGCATTCCTTCGCTCGAGCGAGCTTCTGTGTTGCAGACCTGAAGCATCGAGTTTTTGGCTCGAGCGAGCTTTTCTTCGCTCGAGCGAGGTTTTCTTGTGTCTGGTCGCTCGAGCGACCAAGTCTTCGCTCGAGCGAGCCTGTCCAGTTTAAATAGGCAGCAGCGGGTTTTGAACAGTTTTTCATCCTCTTTTTGATTCCAAACCCTAGGTCCGACTTCTCCCTCTCTTCTCTCTTAGGTTTGATCTATTTAGGGTGTGTTTCTACCCTAGTTGCTTTATTAAAAAGATAGTGTGAGTCGAGGGCTCCGTTTTAATCTGAGAGTTTGTGAATTTGGAGCACTTTGGATTTTGGGTCTTCATCTCCGTCTTCTCCTTTTTGGGTTAATTTCTTCGAGGTAGGGATTTCCTACTCCAATGTATAAGTTTTGTTCTAAGTTTTGGTATTTTGATATGTTGGGGGTATTTTGGTAATTTTGGGAAAACCCTAGTTGTCTTAATAAATTGATTTGTATAATTAATTAAGGAAAATTGGGGAATTAGTTAAATTCATGAAATTGAGGAATTTATTGATTAAATGGGGGTAGTTGGTTAATTTAAATCACTCGCCTATTGAATTGTTGATTTATTTATTTTTCCAGTCTAGAAATAACTGTTTTGGGCTATCGGTGGAGGATAGTCGTGATTGTTGTAGACATTGCATGTGGATTAGGGATAACTGAAACTAATCATATTGGTTAAGTCATTGTTTTGACTATTGAATTAATACAGAAAATACATGTATTGATTGAGCATGCATTTGCATATTGTGTGGAGGAGATAGGGGATGTACTCCACGGTTTAGGGGAAGATAGGGGATGGACCTCTAAACCGGATTTTGTTTGGGAGGAGATAGGGGATGGACTCCATTAGCATCACTTTTATGTGTGCTTATTGATATTGAAGTGTTTTTACATGTTATTGATACAGCACTAAAATGTGTATCAATCTGGAAGTATGAAGTGTTTTTGATATGAGCCTGAGTCTCATTTGTGTTGTCGTTATTGGAATTATTGTGAATATGATATATAGTTCACTGTTGTAAGTTTGGCCAGGTTCTGAGCCATGTTGAATAATGAATGGAAAATGGAACTGATAATTTGTGTTATCCATCTATTGAATGCTAATGCTTTATTCAATGCTTATATTTGGTTTAGTATTTTCTACTGGGCTGTGGCTCACCCTATATGGGAACATCATTTTCAGGTTCAGGTGATAAGCTACCTCCAGGACTTAGCTTGGAAGGATTTGGCTTTTGGATTTTGAAGACTATCTTTAGTTAGTTGTTTTTATTTGTTAGTACATGTAAACATTCAAGCCTAGGGCTTTACTTGTATTTGAGTTAGAACTCATATTTTTGTGTCCAAGTGTTGGCTTGGAAGATGTAAGCCCGTAGGGCATTTAATTTGATGTTACATGTAATGCTTTTATTTAGTATACTCTGATGAATGAATTGTTTTTTTTAAATATTGCATGTCAATATATATATATATAATGGGTTATTTTGAGGGCGTTACAACTTGGTATCAGAGGTAGGTTTGAATACTTTGGGTACGTGGGAAGTGATTAGTATCACAATGGGTTCGTCCGTTTGAAGAGACTTAGCGTAATGTTATATGTTTATTGATAACATGTTTATGTGATTATGTGGGTATGGAACGTAGTTTCTAGGATGTTGATTGGACCCTTGAGTTTCTAGTAGTCTTGTTGGAAAGGCACTTGATCACTGCTGCTTCCAACCGGAACTATAGTAACGCTTTGGGACTATCATTATCCGGAATGAAATTCGTAGGTGCTTATGTGATTATGTGCTTACGTGGAGTGAATTATTGTTGTCCAATGCATTAGGACGCGAGTGTTTAGCTTCGGCACATTTATTAATGTGCTAACGCTCTTTGTTTCCTTTATTAGGATGTCAGGACGAGGACGAGGACGCGGTAGGCGTGGTAGGCCGGGTAGGCAGGAAGTGCCAGTGCCGGAGGATTCCATAGTACAGAGATTCCAGCAGTAGGAGGGAGTTGGCCAGGCCAATGTGGCCGAGCCAGTAGGCCAGCAGGCTATGGGCGCTTTAGCCCGAGAGATAGCAGGGGCATTCAGGGAGTCAGTAGGCATTCTCAGGGCTGCGAATCCAGCCCAGGTTGTTGTTGCGGATGCTGGACCTTCTTTCTGAAGAGGGAGTTCTTCCGTCCAATCCGGAGAATTTGTGGGTGATCCTAAAGAGCCGCTTAAGGCAGATGAATGGCTCGAACAGACAACGAAAGACGTTTGAGATGCTTGGCATCGAAGACGAGGGGTTGAAAGTGACCTTGGCATCTTTCCAGCTGAAGGGGGATGCGGGTCAGTGGTGGAAGTTCACTAAGGGTCGCATAGGAGGTACTTGGGAGGCTTTTGTGAATGCTTTCCAGGAGCGGTTTTTATCTCCCCAGTTAGGAGAAGCTGAGAGACCAGTTCTGCCAGCTTAAGCAGTCGAGTTTTTTGTGGCCGAGTTTGAGGCTGCATTTACTAGCTTTGTCCAGGTTTGCACCGAGTTGGTGGCGTCTGAGGAACGCCGTTGTATTGAGTTTGAGAAGAAGTTGAGGCGTGGCCTCATGCTGAGAGTTGGGGGAACTATGATTCGGGATTATGGGCGTATGGTTGATGCTGCAGCCCATATGGAAACATGATGCAGGAGGAGGAGGAAGACAGAAGGCTCCAAGAGGAGTCAGGATGGTCAGAGTGATGGTAGGAGACAGAAGGGTTTTAACCCTCAGCAGTCTCAGGGTAGCTTTTCTAGATCGACTTTTCCTGTGCCGAGTGCTAGTTCGGGGAAAGGCAGTCAGGGAGACATCACCTGTTTCAAGTGTGGTCAGCTGGGCCACAAGTCTCCAGTTTGTCCTCAGAGGGGAGGAGTACAGAGAGCAGCGCATCTTCTTCGGCTCGATCTCAGAGCCAGAGTCAGGGTAGAGGCCAGACCGCTCTCTTGTTTTCAGTGCGGTCAGGCAGGGCACATGAAGAGGTATTGCCCGAGTTGGGTGGCACACCTGGTGCATTTGGTTTGAGGCAGACTCAGGGTCAGCAGCCAGCACAGTCGGGTCAGGCTCGAGGGCCAATCAGGGGGCTTCATCGTCCCAGTCTGTGCAGCAGTCTTATGCTCCTAGGGGTGAGCAGGTTTGATCAGAGACCATCTGGGCGCGTGTATGCTGTTACCAGCGCCAGGATCTTGTACCGACTCCATCTGTTTGGAGAGGTACCTTCTTGTTTTGCAACTTCGGTTGCTAATGTTTTGATTGATACGGGTGCATCTCATTCATTTGTGTCTGTTGCATTTGCATCTGTTTTGGAGTTGGAGTTAGCACAGTTGGCATCTCCTATTTGTGTAGTGTCACCTACTTGCGGGTGGAATTGATCTTGAAACAAGTGTGTAGGGGTTGTGATATAGAGGTCGACTATCATAGACTTCCGTTTCCTTTTGTAGTTATGCCCATGAAGGGCTTCGATGTTATTTTGCGTATGGACTGGTTATCGTCATATCGGGCAGTTATTGATTGCTACCGCAGAGGGTCACTTGTTGTAACGGGGGGCAGAGTGTTTCATTTTCTGGGGGACCGGGTTGGTAGTGTTTTGCCACCAGGGTATGTTCGCGAGGGCGGAGTGAGCTTAGTGGTCTACTTGCTAGCTTTGAGAGTGGTGAGTGGTGATGAGACCCAGATTGTGCTACCACGGGTGGTGTGTGAGTACTCGGACGTCTTTCCGAGGACCTTGTTGGTTGGCCACCGCATCGAGAGATGATGTTCTCTATTGACCTAGTGCCCGGCACGGCGCCATTTCTATGGCACCTTATCGTTTTGCCCCAGCCGAGTTAGTTGAGTTGAAGATTCAGCTCCAGGAGTTGCCAGATAAGGGCTATATCAGTCCTAGTGTTTCGCCGTGGGGAGCACCGGCCCTCTTTGTTAAAAAGAAAGGTGGTGCTTTGAGACTGTGTATAGATTACCGAAAATTGAATCGGCTACGGTAAGAATAAGTACCCTATGCCTCGTATAATGATTTGTTCGAACCAGTTGAAGGGTTCCCGTTGTTTCTCTAAGATAGATTTGAGATCGGGTTACCACCAGTTGAGAGTCAGGGAGGAAGATATTCCGAAACGGCATTCCGTACGCGGTATGGCCACTATGAGTTTTTGGTGATGCCATTTGGGCTCACCAATGCAGCCGGCATGTGTTTATGGACTTGATGAACCGGATATTCCCGGGAATTTTTAGATCGTTTT
>JAPPVO010003621.1:0-21955 GCA_030407325.1 Camellia japonica | reverse complement strand
AAAACTAGAAAGAAAATGAAGCAAATAAACTGGTTTTTAGATATGAGTCTAGGTCCTTCATTCTGGGGCCTTCTCTTTTATTTATACTTTTCAATGGTAACCGTCAAAGTGGGTTTCTAACCGTCGAAATGCACTTCCACGATCTCTAGTCATGCTCTCTAACAGTTAATCTCACTAAGCCATTCTTGTAGTTAGGCTTCCTTCCTGAATTTGAATTTGAATTTGTGAGTAACCTCTGGGCCACGTTATCTTGCGCCTTCTAGCTGTTCTAGTGCTGTGCAGATCCATTATTACCAATATGACATGCCACGTGTCTGTCGCTGATTGGAGACTTGCACTAACTCCCCAATTTACCTTTTTCAAGCCACGTGTTGCGCTGCGATTGGCTCATACAAAATATATAGCCAACATCAACCCCTACACTAATATACCCAATACTTAGTGATATTAGTGGACTAATGCATTTTACCCATGTCCTAGGACGTGCATGGACTTTGCTTGTTCTGGAAGTGTAACTGTTTTTTGAATAGTGAAGCAATGAACTTTATTAAATACTTATGCTTTAAACCTCTACCATCTGTGTAAACGAAGGTCCTTTCATTATTTGTGTGATACGAAAGGATTGATACATCTCTGATGGCCAATCACACCTCCTCTTACATTGATCAAGTATACAAGAAGGCTTTGGAAAATGATTACAGACCTCGAAAGAACCTTAATGCATTTATCGGCCACATTTATCCTTTGCCTCACCTCAATTTACCCTCCCTACAGTCCTGGCTGCCCCTCTACCTGCTGAAAGGACTCCAATTGTCTCTTCTCCTCCAGTGGCTATTGGCCTTTCCAAGGATGATACTGGCAACTCACCAACTTCGTTCCCACCATCCAGCTCCAGTCCCTCTTCTCTTAACTTGCTGGTGGCCAGGACCATCGACACTGCTAGGGAATCCTTCATTTCTTCTCCTATCCCCATGCTGCCATCTCTTCCTTTAACTAGTGATTCCTCTGTACTTCTAATGTCAGAGGAAGAGATGGACATTTTTGAAGCCCAGCTGGCTAGCCTTTTTGACATACCTTCATCGGCTCAAGCAGCCAGCAGTGAGGCTGAGCCATTAGTCTTTACTAATTCCCTTTTGAAGATTATTGAGAGTTCCTCATCTGCCAGAAGAGTTTCTTTGCCTCCAATGGATTTAGGCACCTACTTGGATTTGTTATCATCATTCTCAAGGATCCCATTCGAAGCCTTACAAAAGCCCATCATGAAGAATGGTTTCCTCCAATGCTGCAAAGTTCTTGAGCAATCCAACATGGCCTTCTCAAGCCATTAATCTCAGGCAGCAGCTACTGTGGACTTCTATATCAATATTTGCCATATGGCCAGGGCTGCAGAAGAGGAGCTGTTGAGGGACAAGGAATTTGTTTCCCATATACATACTGAGGTGTTCGAATTGAAGGGACAACATTCCTATGCCTCTCAGTTTCGAAATCAACTTTTGGAGAAGAAGGCCCAACTGGAAGAGGAGCTAACAACAGTCAACCTAGCCTTGGATAGAAATACTAAAATGTTACAAATTACTAACCAAGGGCTAGCTGACAGAAGGCAGGATATGGTTATAGTCATTTAGTTGTTCCCATCCCTTAGGAGTAGAGAATCAATTGTAAAGGAACAACTGAAACATTGTGCTGATTTTTGGGCCAATTTATGGCTACATGTACTTAAATCTTTATGAAATGAAATCCTCATTATTTATTCAAGTGTTCCATGCTCTTTTACTTAGCATTTCTTACACTTCTTGTGTTTTCCACACAGTTGGATAATAAGGCTTCAAATACTTGCCATTGATTTTCTCGGGGTGTACATAACCATTTAGATTTCTCAGATGGTATGCTTCCCCAAGCAAGACTCTATGCACGTGATATGGTCCTTCCCAATTAGGTGACCGTTTGCCAAATTTATGAATTTTAATTCCTATTGGAAGTATTGTTTTCCACACCAAATCACCTTCATCAAAGCTAATGTGCTTAACTTTCTTATTATGGCTTTTGGCTTCCTTTTTCTTTTGGAAAAGAATACTATTTAATGCCAAAATTCTAACTTCATCTACATTCTCTAACTCCAAGTGCATGCTCTGATGGTACTGCTCAGAAGTTAACTGATCTTGGCACTTCACCCTCAAGGATTTGATGTTAATTTCCACAGACAACACTGCATCATGTTCATACACTAAGGCATAAGGAGTGATTCATGTACTTGACCTTGGAGAAGTCTTATAAGCCCATAATACATCTAACAACAAGTTATGTCAATCCCTAGGATTGTCTTCCACAACTCTTTGTATGCCTTTTTTCAAGGACTTGTTAGATGATTATGCTTGACCATTTGCTTGTGCATAATAATGGGTGGAATTAATAAGACTAATTCCAAATTTTGCTGTGAAAGATTTTACCGTCTTTCCATCAAATACAGTCTCATTATCTACAGTTATGGTCTGCGGGATGCCAAATTAGTGAATCAAATCTTTAATAAACCTAATAACTTCAGTTTGATCCACAGCCTTATAAGGTTTAGCTTCGACCCATTTAGTGAAGTAATCTATGGCCACTAGAATGAAACAATGCTGTTTCGAAGAGGGTGGATATATTTTTCCTATCATATCCATAGCCCAACCTCTAAATGGCCAAGGCTTCACAACCGCATGCAAATCAGTTATTGGCACATGTCTTATCATGCCATGCTTTTGGCATGCCTGACAACCTTTTGCATATTCTATACAGTTTTTAAGGATGGTTGGCCAATAATAGGAATGCCTTCGAAGCAACCATCTCATCTTCACACCAGGTTGATGGGCACCACAAATGCCTTCATACATCTCGGCCATGGCTGTCAATGCCTCTTTTGGCCCTAGACATTCCAATAATAGCCCATCTGCTTCCCTTTTGTAAAGAGCATTACCATACACTATGTACTGCATAGATTGTAATTTAAGCTTCCTGTTGGACTTCGAAGATGGGCCAGTCAAATACTGCATGATGGGATACCTCCAATCTTGCTCTTACAGATCATTATGATTGACTTGCAACATAATGCCCCTCTTCGACAAAGGTGGTATTAATTTTTGATGTTGCTTGACTTATGTCCATTCGAATATCATCCCTTCTTCTGAAATTCGAAGCCTTCTGAGCTACATTATTGGCTTTGTGATTCATGAATCTAGAGATATAAGTCACATTTGCCATTTAAAATTGAGAAAGCAAATGTAATACAGTAACATAATATGGTAACATGCTTGCACTTTGACATTTAAAAATTCCTTTTACTTGGTTGATTACTAATTGAGAATCTCCAAATATATCAATTGCATGAGCCTGTAATCCAATAAGTTTCTCAAGCCCCATTTCCGAAGCTTTATACTCAGCTTGGTTATTTAAACAAGTAGTTTCATCAACTCTGAAACCATGTGTGGTTTTTATCCCCTGTGGTGATTTAATCACAACACCAATTCCAACCAAGCCATTGGCTTTTGACCCATCGAACCACATTTCCATGGCTCAACATTAACTAAACCAAGGTTCATTATCTCTTGGCTTTCTGTTTGACATGGATGGTCTGTCAAGAAATTACCTAAACTTGTCCTTTTACTGTCTTTGGGGGGATATATTCCAGATGAAAATTGATAGAGCTAAAATCCATTTGCCAATTATTGGTCATTGTACAGATGTATTTAACCAAATCTGTGGTTGCAATTACCAAGACAATAGTAGGCAAGAGATAATATCTTAATTTCATTGCTGCAAAGTATAATGCTAGACACAGTTTTTCCATAGTTGAATATTTACATTCACAAGAATTTAAAAACCTACTAAGGTAATAGATTGCTTATTCTTTGCCTTCTTCATTGTCTTGAACTAGAAAAACTCCCAATGATTCTTCAGCTGCAGCAATGTATAACTTCAAGGGTTTGTCTCTCCTTGGTGGCATCAACACTGGAGGCTTGGCCAAGTAGGCTTTGATTCCTTTGAAAGCAGCTTGATGTTCAGCTATCCACACAAATTCTTCTTCATTTTTTAGCCTTAACAAAGAAGAAAAAAACTTTAGTCTGTCCTGCAGTGTTAGAAAAAAACCTTTGAAGGAAATTAACCTGACCAAGGAATTGTTGTAATTCTTTCTTACTTGATGGAGGTTTGGCTTCTATGATGACTTTGGCTTTATTATGATCAATCTATATTCCTTTCTTGTGTACTACATATCCCAAGAAGTTTCCCGTTGATACACCAAAGCACATTTGAGAGGATTGAGTTTTAGTTTGAACTTTCTCATTCTTTCAAAGGCTGCTGTTAAGTGAACCAGGTGCTCTTCCATATATTGAGATTTCACAACAATATCATCAATGTAGCATTCTAAGTACCCTCCAATAAGATCATAGAAGATAGTGTTCATTGCCCTCTGATATGTTGCTCCAACATTTTTCAACCCAAATGGGATTTTAACTCATTCGAAGGTGCCAATGTTTCCAAGACACCTAAAAGCTGTCTTATGAACATCCTCCTCTACTTTGCAGATCTAGTTGCAACCAGAATGTCTATCCATCATAGGCAAAATCTTTTGTTCTGCTGAACTGTCTACCAATAAATCAACTATGGGCATAGGGCACTCATCTTTTGGAGTTGCTAAATTCAGATTTCTAAAATCGATGCATACCCTCATTTTGCCATTCTTTTTAACCACAGGCACAATATTGGACAACCACTCAACATATCTAGTTGTCCTAATGAAACCTGCTTTAAGGAGCCTAAGAATCTCCTCTTTTACCTTTTGAACCACTTTAGGATTCATCCGTCTTGGTTGTTGCTTATGTGGCCTGAAATTAGGCTTCATTGGGAGCCTATGTTCCACCAGTGACTTGTCTAAACCAGGCAACTCATTACAAGACCAAGCAAAACAATCCTTATAATGTTTCAGGATCACCAGCAACTGGTTTCTATTAATAGGATCCAATCAAGCACTGATGTAAGTGAGCTGCTGCACTAAACCTTCACCTAGGTTGACTTCTTCTAAGGGATCTTGCACTTGAGCACTCACTGATGCTCCCTCTTTAACTTCTTCTACCCTCGAAGCAACTCTTTCATTTTGTTTTGCTCCCACCTTTTCTGGTTCAACATCCTTGCTTTCTTCTTCATAGACAAAATTTGTCCATAAGACTTCTTCTTCCTATATTTCCTAAACTTTAGTCTCAATGTCCAATACACAGTACTTATCAAGGGCCAAAGGCCTGGCCTTTTGTTGACTACAGCCAATCATCATGGCTTCTTTTTCTTCTCCTTACACCTTCTGGATTATTGATTTGATGTCCAATGCTAAGAAAGAATTGATTAAAGCTAATGGATTGGCTTGTTGGTCTTGAACTTTCTACCTACAACCAGGCATCATTGTCATCTTTGGTGACAAACTCCTCATCAACACTCTCTTGTACTAGATGCTTCAAGTGTGCTACTTCCTCATCAGCCGTCACTTACATTCCCAGTTCTTTACATTTCCCACCACCTCAATTCCTGTACTACACTTCATTTCCTATGAGTAGTTTTAAGTAGTTTGTTGCTACGAACCTCTTTGACGCTGGATTGGTTCATTGTAGTTCCTCATTTACTTAATGAAATTCAATTTCTGAAATTGTTCTTTACTTGTTATTATTTACCAATTTCTCCTAAACAAGCCACCAGTAAAAGTCCTCTTCATTGAGACTGAAAGAACTACAACATAATCGTCTGATAACTTGATTGGTAATTAAAATTCTGTAAGGACTAATTGATCCTTGTTGGCACGCTTAAATTTATATTATTAACCTTCGAAAGCCAAACCAACAAAACCCCTTTCAGTTTTATCTTTGTACACCGATAGCTGTTGGTAATACAATACTAAAGAATTTGACTTACTCCAATGCCGTGCCTGTTCAGTGACACATTGCTATACAAATTAGATTACTCCAGTGTCATGTTGCCTAATTAAAATAAATTTGTTCAGCCATCTGGTTTCTTACGTGCGTTGTAGATTGTTTTCATTGTTATCGCATTAAAGGCATCATTTCATTTCAATGTAATCAATATCTCTTTTGATTTCACTATATTCTTTGATATGTCAACTAACAAGGATATTTCCTCCTCATATAATCTACTAGCAAATAAGTGCCTTTAAAAATGTTTAGCAGCCGGATGATTATACTTGCATTACTGCAATGAATAGAAATATAATCCCTCCAAGAATATATATATATATATATATATTTTAAAAAAAATGAAATTGAAAATGCACGGTAATGAGTAATTGAACAAATTAAAAATGTTCAGCTTTGGTTTATCAAAAATGTATCTTTTATTCGACAGTGGGTTACTGGACATACATTTTTTGTTTAGCAATGTGATTTCGGACTATTTTATTTTGTTCGATTTTGACACACTAAACAAAAGTTGAATAACTCTCTCAAAAAACGACATGAAAACCTACTAAATAAATAAATAAATAATTCACCATTTTACTTTTTGATGGTTCTTCACCATTTTTTCTTCATCCGTTGCTTTTTTCTATGATCAAAACACTATTATCACTTTTTGAAAAGAGATTTGTACTAGAGAAGAAAAACTGAGAAAGGATTGAAGAGTAATGGGTGTAAGGAGATAATAAAATATATTTAATTTTAGTCTTTTGTCCTTAACAGTAATTTCACACATAGGTAAAATTAGGGGAAAAAAGAAGAAGAAGAAAGCATTTCATATAGAGAGTGTAAAGAGGTAAACTAATGGTATAAGTAGAATCACTCGTATAAAAAACATAACATTATTTTCTTAGGGAGTTGACAGATTAGAAAATCTCCACCTGCATCCATTTGCCCATACTATCGGAATTGCCTAAAAGCGGGTGTGTTGGGCCAGGTTGGTCTTTTTGGCGAGTCAACTGATGAGTTTGTGAACATCGCTAATTCTAATACATTTGTTTACATATTTTAAAATACTTTTACTCTCCCAATATTAGTATTACTTTATATCATTCAAAAAAAAAATAAAATTACATGTAATTTCATCTCTTAGTGCCCAAACATAGAGATTGTTTGAGAATAACTAAATAAGTATATTTTTTAACTTTTTATTAAAAGATATGTAGTAAAGTAAAAAAAATAATATAACAAAAATATATATATATATATATACTAATGTAGTTCTTGCCAAACAACCAATCTTGAGCCAATTCACAACTATCATCACCTCCACCGTTTGTCTCATCATTGTTTGTCTCTTCAGTGGAGGATTTACATCCCCATATTTTCTCATTTCTATTTTCATCGTGCTCATTTCCTGCAAATCCACTATTCAAATTCCAAAAACCTAGAACACCACACGACTACTAATTTAACAATGGAGGGATAGTTAAACTTGTCTGTGCTCAGAAGACATGAAGATTAGGGTTTTCAAATGTTGGTGTGCTATAGTTGTCATTAATGATGGATAAATGGTAAAAAAAAATTGGAATCAGATTAAATCAGTTCAATTCTGACACAGTTATATGATTTGGTTATATTGATGTTATAGTTAAGATTGTTGTTTGGAGACGAACCGTTTGAATATATATATTTTGTTACTTAACCCTAACATCTCCTAATATTGTCAACTATTTTTTAAACAATCATTTAAATAATTTTTTTGTTTGAAAAGTGATATTCATATTACTTGATGTATGTAAGTTGTCAGTAAATATAAAGATGAGATATTGGAAATTATAGTTTTAAACCAAATCAAACCGTGTTTTATTTGCTTCAAAATTTTTTATAATTTAAATTAATTTTAAATTCTATGAACCCGTAAATAGTAATTTGATCATTAGTTATACATATGAACCATGCCCACCCTTAGTTAACATATCATGAGAGAAGGCAAAGGGAGAGACTGTCTTAGCTAAAAGGAGTTTTTGGACACAATTGTATGATAGAGTCCACCATTACGTCGACTATTGAGATTGGACGAGTTTAGGTTTACAATTAAAGCTATTATAGTTTGAAGTATGGAATTGGATGTATGATTTAGGGGTTATTTGGATGTTCTAAATATGTATATTTTTTGACTTTTTATAAAATATGAGTTGGGTTTAAAGTGATGTGATAGAGAGGTGATGTGACTTAAATAGGATAATGACTTTTTAACTTTTTTAAATTATGGCAAATAAATCCTTAATATAAGAGTTAATTACCATGACATACGTATGATGAAATAACATATATATGATGAAATAAGTACGACTTTATCGTTTTAGCATGATCGAAATTTTCTATAAAAAACCTAGCATTTTCTTTTTGTTTTTGCTTTTACTTTTGCTTTTGCTTTTACTTTTCAAAACAGAGCCTAGCAAAATCTTGGAATCTGCATAATTGCAGACCTATCGTATATATGTTCACATCAGGAGTTAATGTGGTCAAGAAAGGTATGCTTTGAAGTTGACATGATTTGACTAGATGAGTCAGGACCATCTCCATTGGAATTCTTGCTTTAATGCGTACTTTTTTTCCAGTCTCTCTGGTGTGAATGCGTAATTTTTTTCCTGAAAAATGATTTGGTCCTCGAATCTGGGATGTCCCGAATCCCCCTAAGTCCAAAACGACGTCGTTTTGGACGACGTCGTTTTGGGATTAGGCTTTTTTCTTTTTTTTTTTCTGGCCATTTTCGACGCAGAGGAAGAAGAGGGAGGGAGAGAGAGAGAGGGCTCGTCGTCTCGCCGCCCGATCGTCGCCCGCCGTCGCTGGTCTGCTCGTCGCCGTCGCCTCGTCGCCGTCGCCTAGCTGCTCTGCCGTCGCCGTCGCTGCCTGATCGTCGCCTCCGCCCCTCGTCAGCCTCCACCGCCTCCGCCCCCTCCTCCTCCATTTTTTAGGCCCCCTCCAGTCCTCCCCTCCCCCTCCTCCCCCTCCCCTCCCTCCTTCGTCTTCTTCCTTCGTCTGCAAAAAAAAAAAAAAAAAAAAAAATTCAGACGACGAAACGATGTCGTTTCGTCGATTAGGGGCATTCGGGGGAAAGGGATTCGAGGTCCCAATCAAAACTGTTTTTTTCCTAGTCTCTCCAGTGTCCTTGGAAGTCAATAGCATGGGGTAGCCGAGTCTTTGTAGGCCTATTTTAAAGTAGGACAAAAAAAAAATTTAAATATTTTTTGAAAAAATATGTTAAAAAGTGAAGAGGCTATGTAATTCAAATAAATTAATTAGTCAATAAATTGATTCTTTTTTCAGTTGTCAAAATAGGCCGTAGTCTCTTTGGATATTAGTGGAATGAGCTTTGCTATTCAAGTAAAAAAATTAGACTTATTTTTCAAATTTAAAGATGTGTTAATTAATTAGAATATCTAAGGTAATCATTTTCTCTCTTATCTTCTCTAATCATCAACCAATCATCTCACTTACATATAATTGAATTTAGAAAGTGAGCTTATATATCATTTTCCTAATAAGAATTCGTGTTGCAAAACTCATGTTTGGTAATGTTTATATTTATGTTTTGTGTTTTTATTTATAGAATTTTTGAAAACTATAAATAAAATATCATTTTGTATCTATTTTAGTTTTCAAAAACTTATAAACAGTCTACAAAATTTATTAAATTTTTGTAAAACAAAAAAATTAGTTTGTGTTGTTTAGATTTATTTATTTATTTATTTCATCTTTCTCTTAGCTCTTTTGACCATCACCCATAGCTCAATGCCACCACTACTCTAATGACACCTCCGGATGCCACCAATCACCTTCGCCCACTGCCTCTTGCCAGAAACCATTTTCAGCCACCACCTCAAGTAATTGATCAGACCATTTTCGAACGTCAATGACACCTCTCCACTGGCCCAAACAACACATTTTCAGTCCAGATCTTTACCTCTAATTTATATGAAAAGCAATTAATTTTACTTTGTTGTCAAATGTAAGGTTTTTTTTTTTTTTGCCGCCTTCTTTTTCAAACGTTGAAAATTAAAGAATCAAGTATCTAATTTAGGTATAGGCTCGGACAAAAATCCCACTCTCTCTCCTTATTATATCTGGTGGACATGATGAGTACACTCAAGAAAAAAGGAATCCATGTAAGACGTAATATTGTTGCAATGTTGTATCTTTTTATTTTATTTTAAAAAAATAATCCATCTCCTAATTTAATCTCCAAATTTCACCCAATGATATGAAATTAAGGGTTAAAAATGCAAGAGAGTAGTATAAGAATACTTTACATAAATTTTAATCACGCCATTAAAAGTGAAATTGAAAAATCTCTATGGAATGTACAATTGGGGGTCTCTAACAGCCGAATATTTATTTTTTATATTAGTAAAGTTGCTGCATTGTCGCAGGGTCTTGCCCCCCAATTTTAAGTTGGAAGTGCATACCCGTCCCCACAAAAGGTTAAGGAGCAGCCATGGCCCATGGGATCCTAAGAGGATGCTTTTAGTACAATGGTAAAAAAGAAAGGGCTTCTTGGCAAATGCATCTGAAACCAATAAGTCACCTTTTCATGTCGGTGCATATATATTTATATATGTATGAATGCAAAAGAAAAAAACTAATCGCATAAGGGTGACCCAGGAGTGGACTCCCAAAGGTCATTTATGAGGCCACTCAATTATTTAGTGATAAAGTTATAAATTCGTACATGAATAGAAATTCAAATCACACTTTTGATATTGTGTATGGTTGGTCTAAGCCTCTAGGTCATATTTGTTTATCGGCGTGGGGTCGGATTAGATTGTTATGGCTGTGGATCCCACTCACAACTTGTTTGATGGTGATTTAGGAAGAGTGTGAGGGGCTTAGTAATCCCCCAGTAGGGAGATTAGCTTGGCTGAATTTTGGGTATAATTAATAAAATAGTGAAAGGATTTAATCTATTTTATATAAAAAAAAAATTATCAAGTACAACTGTTTGTTTTCATATTTGTTTTAGTTTTTTTTTTTTAATATAGAAATAATTTTTTTATTTATGTTATATAAAAATAATTTAACAATCCCATCACTATCTCTCACACTATTATCAAAATAAACACACTTTTATTTAATTCATTCACTAATAATTTTTATATTAATAATCTCTTTATTAATCATTATTTTACTAATAATTTCATCCAACATAAACTGCCAAACAACGTAACCTGAAGGTTCGCCCTACCCACCCATATTATCATAACACCTTTGTTGATTTTTCTTCATTTCTTTATATCAACAACATGTAGTACCGGACTATGACAGCAGTGGCTCGCAGAAAAGGACGACTGTTTTGTCTGTTTCTCAACCAAAGCAAAGGGTTTCACTCAACCAAGGTCTTCTCTCTGCAATAAGGCTTACTTAGGGGCACATTTTTCTCTAATTTTTTTTTTAGTGTTTTTTTTTTCAAAATTACGTCAGTTTTTTTTTTTTTTTTTTCAAGCCCGTTTTGTATAAATAAATCTAAAAATTAAAAAAAAATCCAAAAAAACAAATGTTTTTGGCCTTTTTTGGGTGTCCTTTGTGGAATTTTTTCTCTTTCAATTTTTACTTTTTTTTGTCTGTCTAGTCAAGTAGAATCGAAAGAATAAAATTTTTTAAATTTTTAAAAAGAAATCTACTAAGACCGAAAAAACTTAACAAAAAAGCCAGTAGAAAAACCGACTCCAAACACCCGAAATTGTTACTAGGGGGAATTCCATAAATATGCATTTGTGCCCCCCATATGAGTTATATAGAAATCTAGAGTCAGTTAACTTAAAAGAAAACTCACTTTGTCTATTGCTAACAAAGTATAACCATATCAATGATTATACTTTTGCAATTACATTTTAAAATTTCCAATTTGGTGTGCAAATCAAGGCAAAGGCTTCGAGACAAATAAGTAGGAGACATCAAGTTTACTATTTTAGTTAAACCAAATCAAACCAAGTCTTAAGTCCTATTAAATGAGGTCGGCTATATTAATCATTCTTCTCCACACGACTCTATCAAAGGTCATTTCGTCAATCAAATTAAGTAGATTCATAATTCTATTTACAATGCTAGTCAACGTTAATCTAGGTTTACCCACTCCCCTAACATTTCTATCTGCCGTTACTGCATTACATCTCTTCATTACTGTCTCTATTAGTCTCCGTTGAATATGACCAAACCATCTCAATCGATTCTCTCTTAATTTATCTTCTATCGGCGCTACTCTTACCCATTCCCGAATACATTCATTCCTAATTATGTCTTGTCTAGTTTTGCTACACATCCACCTTAGCATATTCATCTCAGCAACACTCATCTTATCTGCATTTTGTTTCTTGGTTGCCCAACACTCCATCCCATACAACATCTTTGGTCTAATAGCCGTTCTATAGAACTTACCTTTTAGTCTAGTGGGTATTCGTTTATCACACAGTACCCCAAACGCATTTCTCCATTTAAGTCATCTCGCCTTAATCCTATGGGCCACATCCGCATCAATCTTCCCTGCCGTTGTGATAATCGACCCTAAATAACGAAAATGTTCACTCTTAGTCAGTTCTTGGTTCTCAATCTTCGCTTCTCCTCTATTTTCATTGTTACTATTACTAAATTTACACTCTATGTACTCTGTCTTAATTCTGCTTATTCAGAATCCTTTAAATTCGAGTACTTTTCTCTAAATCTCGAACTTTGTGTTAACTCTTTCTCTAGTCTCATCCACTAACACGATATCATCTACAAAAAGCATAGACCATGGCATGCCATCCTGAATATTTCTCGTCAACTCATCCATAACTAATGCAAAAAGATAAGGACTTAAGGTAGATCCTTGGTGTAACCCTACAGTGATAGGAAATTCATTTGTCTCTCCAGTAGGCTATCTAATAGTGGTCACCACCTCTTCATACATGTCCCTAATCACATCAATATAACCTTTTGTCACCCCTTTCTTCTCTAACACTCACCATATTATATCCCGAGGCACTCTGTCATATGCTTTCTCAAGGTCGATAAACACCATATGAATATCTCTTTTCTTTTCTCTATACTTTTCTATTACTCTCCTCAACAGATAGATCGCTTCCATTGTTGACCTGCCAGGCATAAACCCAAATTGATTCTCTGACATTTCTGTTATATCTCGCAATTGGCGTTCCATCACCCTCTCCCATACTTTTAGTATACAACACATTAGCTTGATTCCTCTATAGTTGTTGCAATTCTGGACATCCCCTTCATTCTTGTATATTGGCACTAAAATACTCTTCCTCTGCTCATCTAGCATGTTCCTAGTCAACAAGATTTTGCTAAACAACCTAGTCAACCAAGCAACCTCCTTTTTATCCAAATACTTCCAAGCTTCAATAGGGATATCATCGGGGTCCTAAAGCCTTATTTGATTTCATCTTCTTAAGTGCAATCTCCACTTCAAAGTTCCTAATCCTTTGATAGAACCTATAGTCTTGGTTTATTGTTTTACTGGCTATTCCTTCGACGTATCTCCATGTTCCTCACTCAATAGTTTCTCAAAATAGTTCTTACTTCTCTCTTTAATCTCTTTATCCTTCACCAATACCTTAGAATCCTTACTTTTGATGCACTTAAATTGATTAAAATCTTTTGTTTTCCTCTCTCGTATCTTAGCAAGTTTGTATACCATTTTCTTTCCCTCCTTACTATCTAGTCTACTGTATAGGTCATCATAAACTTTCAATTTAGCCTCTCTCACTACTTTCTTGACCTCCTTATTATCCAATCTATAGCTCTTAAGGTTTTCCTCAATTCTATCATTTTGTCACTTTTTAAAGCACTATTTTTTTACCTTAACTACCGCTTAAACCTCTACCAAGTTTCCCTAGAGCTGGGTTTCATTCCTTTCGACTCTTCAAGCACTTCCCTTGAGATTCTCCTCGTACAATTGACCATCGAGTTCCACATAGTATTAGCATCATCTTACAAGTCTCAAGCACCTTCCTTATCCATTCTATTCTTAAATATTTCTAGTTTATCCCTTTTTAGGTCCCACCATCTCCTCCTACGACGCCCACCATTCTTCCTAGCTTGGTATTGCCCTTTAAAACATAAATCTAATACCAAAATCCTATGTTGAGAGGCCAGGTTCTCTCTAGGAATCACCTTACAATCACTGCATTTTAGGCGGTCCGCTTTTCTCACTAAAAAGTAATCTATTGGACTCTTAACTAACCCATTCTTAAAGGTTATCAAATGCTCCTCCCTCTTCTTATACATAGTATTGGCCACTACCAGTTCAAAAGCCAACACAAAATCTAAGATACTCTCTCCAGCCTTATTTCTATCACCAAAACCATATCCACCATATACCTTTTCATAGCCTAGTTTATCTATGCCTATATGGCCATTGAAATCTCCACCTATAATTAGGTTATCTCCTACGGGTATCTCCTGTAAGATCTCATCCATTTCACTCCCAAAAATCCCTCTTAGTCTGATCATCTAATCCTACTTGAAGGGCATATGCACTAATAACGTTCACTATATTCCCTCTAATAACTAGTTTAACTAACATAATCCTATTCCCTTTCCTAATGATCATCATTATATTTTCTACAAGACCCTTGGCAACTATGATTCCTACCTCATTCCTGCTTCTATCCTTCCTACTGTAATACAGTTTAAAACTGCTATCCTCAATTTTCCTAGCTTTCTCACCCGTCCACTTAGTTTCCTGTACGCATGTTATACTAACTCTCCTCCTAATCATAACATCTACCAATTCCATCGTCTTACTAGTTAAAGTTCCAATATTCCCAGTGGCTACTCTAAACCTATAGTCTTGGACTAGCTTTTTTACCCACGCTTGTCCAAAAAAACACGGAAACCTTTGCCTATTTTTCATCGCACCCAGGCATCGATGCGGTACCCCTTGCTTACTTTTCAAAACACTCGGAGGCAGGTGCAACGCGTCACTTGAGGGGAACGACCTAGCATTTAATCAATTCAAAATAGGATTCATTGTCATAAGGGATCCGAGCAGCTTTTTTACGTGTTGGCGGTCGGCTACTTAACACACAACCCTCCTCCTTTACCTGAGCTTGGGATCGGCGAAGTTGTTAACCACCCTGGCGGAGTTACCATTTTAGTTAAACAAACATCTTTATTCTTAGTAAAGCAACTTCAATGCAATTGATAGTTATTATATTTTTTATTTGATGATGATGACAATGATGAGGATTGATGACTACTGTGACATCAATTGTGTTTCCTTACTTGAACATTAACAAAACATGTGTGTGAGAGCAAAATTACAAACTGTGTTATATAACCTAAACAAAGTCAGCCATGACAAATCAATGTCTAGACTGGTTTTAGAAATCCTATTAACATGTTATTCTAATTTAACTTTTTTCTGTCAAAGCATTTTTCTTTTTGCAATATTAGAGGTAAAAATATATCTAAATTCTCATTCAAGAAACCTACTGGAAAGATTTAATATGCTTCATGTGGAATGTGATTGCAATAATTGGCTAGTCATGGCAAACTGGAATGATGGGTTGCTATGATGCTTTGTTCAGAGGAGACAAAATAATTGATCTGCTAGTTCACTAGATATAAGGATTGCGGAGTTTTGCTTACAATTTTAAGTTGGAAGAGTATTCCATGTCATTTGCCACACCAAAACGCTTAAGGAGCAGCCATAATAGAATGGCATTGCACAATATGGTAAAAAAGAAAGGGATTGGCAAATGTATGCAAAATCAATGGCCCAAAAGTACAGGCATCAAGTCAAGGCCCCCACCTTATTTAACTGAGGAAACCGATAAGTAACCTTCAGGAACTTGACAAATGCATGTGAAATCAGTGGTCCAAAATTATATGCATCCAATCAAGGCCACACCTTTCATAACTAAGGATACGGAATAGATACGTAACACGTTCACTATTCTGTATGATTGCCTTCTCTTGTGGGTTATCTATTTGTGAATATAGCTTTGCCCATATGCTAAAGAACTCAAACACTAGATTTGTTGTGAATATGAACTCAAACACTCAGTTTTGGGGTTGTCACATTAGAATTTGTCACCGGAAAGAACAATATGAAATATCATCCTTGTGAGAATTATGTTGGTCTGCTTGATTGGTTAAGTGTTTGGTTCTTTAAGGTTTTTGATTAAATACACATTTTAAAAAAATACTTGTTTTGGGACCTATCCGTTGGCTTTATTGGCCAGCTATGACAAGTTAGCACAAACTTGGTAAGAGGTTGATTTACCTGAATTGGTTGTGTCAAGGAGGATTTGCGCTGATTGTCAATTATGGTTTATTAGGATTAAAAAAAAATTCGGTCATAAATGTTCTCTTTATTTAAATGGTAGTGAATTACTTCTATTGGTGGTTGGGGTGGTTTCACATCATCATAGCATTGAAAGGTCATCATGAATCCAAGTAATTATGGTGATGAATTCAGATTTGAAGCTCAGAGACAAGTATGATGATATATGCAATTCGAAAGTTCAAGTGATGATCAGATCCTTGTTGATTCATTGGGCACAACACGAAATGGCTCGTCCTCTATGTATGCCCATTATCTTTATCCTATAAATCTTGATTCTCCATAACACAGCCTGCACGAGGATGCGTCTTGGCGGCTCTATGATATGTTCTGCAATGCATTTTGAAAAATCTAGAAACCTCCTAGATATTGATTTGTGATTATGTATCAATTTTAAGCATAATATAACAATCCCAATCAAACAATCAAGATAAAGAGACACAACGATTTTACGTGGAAAAACCACAATTGGACACCTCCAATTGTGATAAAAAAACCACGGGCAACAGCCACAAGAACAATCCACTAAGAAGATTTAAAGGAATTACACAGGTATACTCTCAATTATCTAGCGAATCCACAACGCCTAATTGAACCAACCTCTATGTGCCTCTTCCAACCCTATCTTCGCCACAGAATTGTCTTTCTGATGAGCCACTCCAGATTCCACCAAAGCTTCAGGCTTGAATTCTTCAGAATCCACAACTGAAGAACAACTCTCTCTTTTGTGTATAACAAACAAACCTTTGATGTACTCTCTTTAAATCATGAGTTGAATACTCAATAAAACATCAAAGAAAACTAACAAAATATCCCCAGATATAAACCTTAAGAACCAAAAAGAAGATCTGGAGAAGTTCAATGAATAGTCTAGTTTTGGGAGAAAACCAAGTATTTATAGAGAACCAAAAGTAATCCTAGATTGGGAAGAAAACAAACTCCTTGAGAAATCCGGATTCTGAGGCTCGCTCGAGCGAGGAGTATATTTTTCATGATTTCTACTAGTGCCTTGGCTCAAGCGACGGATCCTTGACTCGAGCGAGGAATACACTCTTTCAGGTTTTTGTATGGACGCAATCCTTGGCTCGAGCGAGAACTCCTTGGATCGAGCGAGCAAACCTTCGCTCGAGCGAGCACTTCTTGGCTCGAGCGACCAATGGCAGACATGCAATTTTGAATGCAATTTTGAATGCAATTTTGCATTTTGCTTCGGCCGCGAGTTGACCGGGCAGCTCGACCCCCGTAATAATCAGCGAAGTGGCAATCTTGAAAGTATTGACATTACAAACTTCTCTGCAAAGCACGATTCGGGTTGGATTCGCCTCTAACAACTCATAGCCTCACTGAAATAAAAATGCGAATAAAATTACAACTCAAAGGAGTTTTGTCAACGGGGTTGCCAATAATAAAAACCTAACAATCTCCCCCTTTGGCAATGCCGTGACAAAACACACCTAACAAATAAACTCCTAATCACCCCAACCCATTACATCCAACAAAAACAAACTTCTTTCTCAAGGTCATGATCTGCAAAACAACTATTAGTGCCACAATCTCCAAAACAACTATTAGCCCACAAGAGTATATGAAAAAGCAATAAACATATGGCTAGATTATCTTGAAGTATGAGATGAAAAACATGAATAACATGAATAGATGCAACTTGGAGATTTTAAGAACATGTAGTATGAAAACCTGAAAACTAAGACATGCACCCGACACATGACATGAATACATGAAAAAAAAAATTTCTCCTCCTGTATGTCACGAACAAAGGAATCTCAAATAACAAAATCAAGATCAAAACCCACACAAGCAATGACATGAAAACGATTAACCGAACTCCCCCTCACTAAAAGCAACCACAAACACTGAAAACAGTGAACAAGAAGAAAATAA
Organism: Camellia japonica; assembly: GCA_030407325.1. Taxonomy (NCBI): domain Eukaryota; kingdom Viridiplantae; phylum Streptophyta; class Magnoliopsida; order Ericales; family Theaceae; genus Camellia; species Camellia japonica. The sequence goes on along the minus strand of JAPPVO010003621.1, from coordinate 3,778 downwards.
CAAAAATAATATGGTGGAGCAGACAAGGAATTTTAGATTAGTACCTTAATACACACAAGACTATCCAAGAAGCACAATTACTTGAAAACACAATGTGCACAGCCTCTAGAAAATTCCTCATAAAAGAAAGTGATGCATTATGTGAAAAGCATAGATCCCATGATAAAAGTGTGTGTGTGACTCTTGGAGTTCGACAAACACAAGATTCAAAGCCTAGTAGTGATATGAAAGCTGGACCTCCGACTAGAGAATCTAAGCACAATACAGGAAAGTCAAACCACTAGGAATCAAGGGGTATTTGTTGAGTAAAGGCGGAGGCTCCCCCTCAATCAATGAATCCTTTATTTGTTCCTTTCTTTTTTCCACAACTTCTTCTTTTCTTTCTTTTGCACATTTTTTTTTCTTTTTCTCTTTCTTTTGCACACTCATTGGCAGCTGACACGCTCAAGAGTATGGAAACCGAACTAGAGAAGCATGGATATAATAAGGATAGCCTGGTTGGTGACTCTGAGGTAGCCTTTTCCTCATGCCTGGACTACAAAGAACAGAGGGGAAAGCCATGGAGATGCAAAAAGATGGAAGGTGGTTAAGAGACTCAACATCACCCATGATGTGCTAGTATAGGTCAATTCCTCAAGAAAAGCAAAAGATACAATGCCAGAAGTCCATAGAAAAAAAATGATCACTAAGATGGAAGATTCCAAAATTTGCTAATCCAAGAGTGTGTACAGAATGAGACATACTAATCAAAGAACACACACTCCAAAATGAGAAAAGACCACAAAAAGCACACACATATTAACATGTAATGGATATTCTTATCAATTCTAATATGCACCAAGGACCACTCAAAAATTTCAAGCTTGCAAAACCATACTAAGAAAATCTTTTTGGATTTTTTTTTTCTCTCTTTCAACAATAAAGCAAGACAAAAAAAAAAAAAAACAAACATGCACACATTTTTTTTCTCATTAAAAAAAAACACACAGAGACCCAAAAAACTAAACAGAGTAAACATATTAACACAAGTCACGTTTACTCACCCAATCTTTTTGGTCTTAACAAAATTAGGTCTAGCGGTGTTGGTAAATGTCGTGGTGTTGTGAACACCCTCATGAATCTTGGTATTCCGCCTAGACATGTAAGGTTGTCTCCTAACCCAAAAAGTATTCGAATTTCTACCCTTTTGAGACACTCTCTCATGTAACTTATAACAAAAAGGGCGAATATGGCCATGCATACCACAATGATGACAAATAAAAACAGGGTGTACAGAGTGTACCTTCTTTTCTTTTACCTTACCAACTCTAGGGAGTTTGAGAAGTCTTTCCTCTTGTTGAATCTTTTGTCCTTCCTTTCCTTGAGTTCTTGTATCATGAGATGTGGAAGCGCTCTGTATTTGCTCTCTCTTATTTCCAAAGCCAATGCCACTCTTGTCTGAACAGATTTGTTGAGACCCAATGATATCCTCCAAAGTCTTTGATCCTTTGTTCCAAACACCAATGGTAACCATGGCACACTTGAGCTCTTCCTCTTTCTTGATCATTAGTTCTTCCAAAGCAACTTGTGACATCTCGAGATATTCAATCTTTTCTTCAAACATGGCATGGGTTTCCTGTAGCTCATTCCTCACTGTCTCACAAGTCAACAGTTTTCCACAAAGAACTTGTTGATCATCAGCTATCTTGATGGCATTGATTCTAGCCTCGGAAATCTCCTCCTTAAGTTTGACATTCTCACTTTCACATGCTTTGAGTTTCTTTGTGAGTTTGTCATTCAATTTGAATAAATTAAGAGACTCCTTATACAACTTTTCATAGGCTTGCTCAAGCTCTTCATGATCACTCTCTGAGGATTCATCATCAGTGGTATTCTCAACTGACCTCTTCGGAGACTCTGTTTGTCCTTCAGTTTCGGAAGCCACCATGAAAGCAAGGAATTGTTTATGTCCCTCTTCGCCTTGATCTTCATTGTCACTCTCATCTTCATCAGATTCTGAGTCATCATCCCAAGTGATAGCGAGGGCTTTCTTCTTCTTCAAACGAGTGGGGCATTCTGAAGCAAAGTGGCCAAATCCTTGGCATTCATAGCATTGGACGCTTTCAGAGTTCCCTTGTATCTTTCCTTTCTCCTTCTTGGCTATAGAATTAATTTTGACTTTATCTTTGCCTTTGGATTTATGAGAATGAGTAGATTCGAAAAGATTAGGATTCTTTTTCAAAAAGGATTTTTTAAATTGTTTAACAAAAGCAGCCATAATCTTGGAATCTATCTCACCATCCTCATCAGAATCCTCTACCACTTTATGAGCACTACTAAAAGCAAAATCTTTTTGTTTCTTTTGAAATTTCTATGTGCCTCATAAGTTTGGAGATTTCCAACCAACTGATCCAGCTTGAGGTTGTCAACATCTTGAGCCTCCTCAATAGCCGTAACTTTTGGTTGGAACCGATCGGGCAAGGATCTCAAAATTTTTCCCACAACTTTGGATTCTGGTATTTTTTTCACCTAAATTGAAGCTGGAATTAATAATGTCACTCAACTTCGCATAAAAATCATCAAAGGTCTCACTATCTTTTATTGAAAAGTTTTCGAAACTAGACGTGAGCCTTTGAAGTTTTGAGCGTTTAACAGAAGGAGTGCCCTCATGAATAGTTTGTAAGATATCCCAAGCCTCTTTTGCGACTTCACAACTACAAATACGACTAAACTCTTCAGGTGTGACAGCGCAAAAGAGAGAATTGATAGCTTTACTATTCCAGCTACTATTTTGGTAATCAGTTGTGTCCCACTTATCAATTGGTTTGGGGAAAGTTACTCCATCAATAGTAATTGTTGGTTCAGTCCACCCATTCATGACGGATTGCCAAACTTTTTCATCAATAAATTTTAAAAAAGATCTCATTCGAGCTTTCCAAAAAGAATAATTGGATTCGTCAAGTAGGGGTGGTCGAACCATAGAATTTCCCTCACGAATTGAATCCATTATCACAAATCAAACAAGATCTCGTTCTAAAAGAAATTTTTTTTAAAAAAAAATAAAACGACCCGCTCTGATACCAATTGAAAAATCTAGAAACCTCCTAGATATTGATTTGTGATTATGTATCAATTTTAAGCATAATATAACAATCCCAATCAAACAATCAAGACAAAGAGACACAACGATTTTACGTAGAAAAACCACAATTGGACACCTCCAATTGTGATAAAAAACCACGGGCAACAGCCACAAGACAATCCACTAAGAAGATTTAAAGGAATTACACAGGTATACTCTCAATTATCTAGCGAATCCACAACGCCTAATTGAACCAACCTCTATGTGCCTCTTCCAACCCTATCTTCGCCACGGAATTGTCTTTCTGATGAGCCACTCCAGATTCCACCAAAGCTTCAGGCTCGAATTCTTCAGAATCCACAACTGAAGAACAACTCTCTCTTTTGTGTATAACAAACAAACCTTTGATGTACTCTCTTTAAACCATGAGTTGAATACTCAATAAAACATCAAAGAAAACTAACAAAATATCCCCAGATATAAACCTTAAGAACCAAAAAGAAGATCTGGAGAAGTTCAATGAATAGTCTAGTTTTGGGAGAAAACCAAGTATTTATAGAGAACCAAAAGTAATCCTAAATTGGGAAGAAAACAAACTCCTTGAGAAATCCGGATTCTGAGGCTCGCTCGAGCGAAGCTTTGCTGGCTCGAGCGAGGAGTGTATTTTTCATGATTTCTACTAGTGCCTTGGCTCGAGCGACGGATCCTTGGCTCGAG
>JAPPVO010003620.1:0-19345 GCA_030407325.1 Camellia japonica | reverse complement strand
GATTTGAACAAATCCACAATGTATTTCACGTGTCGATGTTGAGAGGTTACCTCCGAGACCCGTTCCATGTGATTGATTATCACCGGGTTGCTATTGATGAAAATATGGAATATGCGGAATGGCCAGAAAGGATTGTTGACCAACAAGTGAAAGAATTGAGAAACAAGTCCATCCCAATGGTGAAAGTAGAATGGAAAGAGCACTATGGGACGGATGCCACGTGGGAAAAAGAGGAGGAAATGCGACTACGCTACCCACATTTGTTTCCCGACGAAGGTAACTTAAGTTTGGAGGACCAAACTTCCTAAAGGGGGGGAGACTGTGATACCCCTGTTCTGTATTATGCTAAATTGGTCCTTAATTTGTTTATGGTTATGTGTTTAGCATGATTTTGTGTGCCATTATGTGATAATATGTGATTTTGAATTCGTATCTGTGCACCGTAGGAATACCTGTTTGGATAATCCACTTCGGGAATTAAATTGAGGGCCTTATCGGCCACAGAACCCGAAATTTAGTGCGCCATTGTGATTGGCATAATTTTTAGAGCCTACGGTGAAATTTAATTGAAAGTTGATTCTGGTCAATTTAAACTGATTAAATTGATAAATTAAGCACCCTATTATTTTATATTAAAATGTTTGTTAGTGGGGCTTGTTGTATAGTAACATTACACCCTCCCTTAGCTCTCTTAAACTCAAAAATCTGAGTTAGAAATTGAGAGTGAGAGAGAGAGGCCGGCCATAGTGAGAGAAAAGGGGGAGAAGTGTGCATTTTAGCTTGGAGCTTGGAAATTTTGGAGATTTAGCTCAAGAATTGTCTAGAGCTTGAAAGATCAAAGCTTCTAGGTGAGTAATTCTTGAATTATAGTTTGTAATTTTGTGTGTTCAAGCTAAATTGGTGATCAAGAGTGAGATTGAAATGAAATTGGGTGGTATTTGTTGAATTGAAGCCTAATATGTACATGCATGTAAGAAATGGCCAAGAATCTTTATGTTTGAGCACAATGTATATGATTTGTGTTGGATATTGTTTAAAAGCCATGTATTGGGACCCCTCTTCACCAATTAAGTTGATAGGAAGGCATATTTCTCACATGCAAGGGTGAATCATGTAAGAATAAGCTTTGCATGTTTGAATGTGATGTGTTGGTGATGAATTTGGGTTGATTTGAGACATGCATATAAGTAATACGAGGGATTGATCTCCATTGTGATGTGTTTTGGTGTCTATGGCATGTTAGTACTAATATATGTGAGATTGGGGCCCTTGTATGCAAGAAAAATTGGTTGAATGCCGAGTTTGAACTCAAGGGAGTGTTCTGGAAAACCCAGAATTTTCGACGTCCGCTCGAGCGGGGGAGGGGACGCTCGAGCGGAGAAATCGAGCTCCCAATATTTTTCTGCAGACATGAGGCCAGCTCAAGCGGGGAGCTATGTGGCAGGAAGTCCGCTCGAGCGGAAGAATGCACGCTCGAGCGGGGATTGGAGGCAACCAGTACTTCTGCAGACCTGAGGGTCCGCTCGAGCGGGGAATCCTACGCTCGAGCGGGGACCCTGTTCCCAGAAATTCTGTTCTTGCATTTTGTATTCTGTTTTCCGTTCTCTTTCACTTGTGAGCACTCTTAGGCATATGTTAAGCATTATAAATGAGTTAATGAGATATGAATAAAGCCTAAAGAGGAATATATGAATTAAAGAACGGATTGAACTGTAATGACCCTTTTGTGTTCGTGACATGTGTAGAGTCGAGCTCAAGGGCAAATCCACAAGCCGATCACTGTGAGTAATATCGATAATTGAATGCTTATGAATGTCCAATTATTTACTCCCTTCTAAGCTTTATAAATTGCTAATTGGGATTGCGGACGTAAGTCAGATATGAAAGTATAAATGGACCCAAGGTCGTTTTGATAAGCATAAATGGACCCAAGGTCGTTTCGTTAACGAGAATGGACCAAAGGTCACCTTGTCAAGCATAAATGGACCAAAGGTCGTTTTGATGAACATGAATGGACCAAAGGTCGTTTTGAAATGAATAAGCGGGCCGAAGGCCGCTTCGAAATGAATGAGTGGGCCAAAGGCCGTTTTGAAATGAATGAGTGGGCCAAAGGCCGTTTTGAAATGAATAAGTGGGCCGAAGGCCGTTTCGAAATGAATGAGTGGGCCAAAGGCCGTTTTGAAATGAATAAGTGGGCCAAAGGCCGTTTTGAAATGAATGATCGGGCCAAAGGCCGTTTTGACATGATCACATGGGCCGAAGGCCGTTTCGTAATGAATGTAAAGCTGAATGAGTAAAAGGGCCAGTGTGTGCGGAACTATGATTTAAATTACCCTTATATATGTTAACTACAGAAATGAATTGGGCCTGAGGCCGTTTGGAAAACGTTGTTTTACGTATTGTCGCATAAACTCTGTAATTGATATTATTCACTGGGCTATCGCTCACGCTCATTTATGTCTTTGTAGGTGAGCCAAGAGAGGTCCAGACCCAGCCTCAGTGAAGCCGGTGTAGAACGACCCAGATTTTGGAGAGTCTGCCCTCGTGTCTCACGTGCGAGACCCGCCCTTGCCATTTTGTTATGTAATTATACGTGGTTTTATTGGCAAGGGTTTTGTGTACATTTGTGTGTAGTCTGATATGGGTTGACCCAGTTTGATGATCCTGTTGTAAAGAAGTTTATGCTACTATACTTTTGGTGTGGGTTATTAACGCATATGAGCATGGTTTGTTCTTTGTGCATATAAGCACCGCTCTATGGACAAAGTTTTAAATTTTTGCTTCCGTTTGGCCCCTTTTCTCTGACGAGTTATGTCCGTTTTGGCTTGAGGCCGTAGGTAATCACAGGATTACTGGCCGGTCATGCCCTTAACCCATAGGGGCGGGTTGGGGTCGTGACAATGCCTTTCCTAGGCAAGACTGGGTTTGGCCCGCGTGCCATATCCATTGTATCTATTCCATTGCATGCATTTCACTGCATCATCTTCCATCCATGGCTTGCGCCTTTCCAGGTTGAGCTTGGTCTAGTATGTGCCTATACTTCTCATGTCAAAGCATAGTTCTGCTCGTGTATCGCACCTACTCCACGTTGGTATGTTGGTTTGAGGTTGCGGCACCCTTTTCTGTGTTAGACATGGCTTGTATGTGTGCATGCCCTTCCTAAGCGAGATACGGTTTGGCCCGTGTGCCATATCCGTTGTATCCATTTCCATTACATTGTAGTATAATTGTTGCATCCGGTATTAGGATCATTATTCTTTCCCCAGCGGGTCGTCACCCCACTTATGTCAATCCACCCAATACTTGTCCTTGTGTCTGTCTACATTACTCATAGTTCTGTGTTCGCTCGCGCCTTGAGGGCTTCGACACCTCTTCTATGGTAGACGGACTTGTTACTTCCATCAATCTACTTGACATTTGTGTGGTTTCGAACCGCTCCGGTTTGAATCATGATTCAATTGCTTTGCATATAGTTTGCATAGTTTCGATTGCATTGCATTATCATTTGCATTATTCATACATCATTTTGTATATATTGCATATCATTTTGCATTTCGCATTGCCATGCATATGGCTAACAATATTGTACCTGTTAAGTTTACTTTCTTTGCAGGCACGATATTGTATGTATGGCTCATTTGAGGCCGGCGCAACCGGACGAGCCGCACATGTATTGTATCCTCCGTGTGAGACGTTTTGAGAATTGCATAATTCTCTTACATCCTTTCTGCATTGTAGTGTGGATTGGCGTTTGCTAGCTTATAACTGTTGCATGCGTGCTTCATTACAGCTTTTTTTGCATGATCATAAGTTATGCTCGGCTTCTTGCATCGTCTGTTGCATTTTGCCCCTACCTTCGGGCGCATACCTTGTTTATCTTGCATGTTTGTCCAAGTCTTCGGCCTTGTCAAAAATGGGTCGTCTCTGGGCTTTGACATTCACTCCCGTCATTGTTATGACTTTCGGGTTCTGTCAAAGAGGGGCAACTGTAGACACCCCATTTTTGACCGTCCTCAAGACTTGGATGTCACCGCTTGAACACTCGGTGATTATCCATGTCCGCGTTCGTTGGGAGTTCCCGGAGTTCTCGGCTCGCGCGCCTTGCCTCAGAACCTCCGAACTTGATTGTTTTGTGTTTGGTTTTACACCAAACACTTATGTTTTGCCTTTGAAGGGCAGGGAATGCCTTCTGAGGCATCCCCACACACCACCGGCTGTGGCTAGAGGCCACCGGTTGGCTGGTGTTGCCACCGGCACTATTTTGTGCCGGTCGGCACTCTTTTGTGCCGGTCGGCACTCATTTTGGCAAAATTACCATTTTGCCCTGCCGACCACTTTACAGCTGCTTTATGAGATTTTTTTAGACAGCTGTTTAGCTCTTGTTTCCCCTCCATACACGTGTATGGAGGGATGAGCCCTTGGAATGCCTTAACTTGTAAGTTTTGGTGCCTTTACAAGACAAGGCTCTTCTCTTGGCTCAAGGGTTAGAAAAATTAAAGGGTTAGAGAGAAAAATAGAGAGAGAAGCTCTGGTTTTTCTAGGGTTTGAGTTGCATACACCTTCTATCTCTATCCTTCTCTTGTGTGTCTAGGTGTTTTGTGCCTTACTATTGCACACAAACACCTAGTGTTTCACCTTCTCCTTGCAACTGAGGTTCTAAGGGCTGGTTTTTGGAGTTTTTGACAGATTTTGAGCCTAAGGAAGCATCAACCACATCTTTGTCAAAGAGGTCAACAAGGGTGAGACACTAACTCTCTTTTTACCCCATTTTTGCACTTTATTTTTACCTAGTTTAGGACTATTTTTGTGTTTAGTGTATAACACATAAAAGTTCTGTTTTTTAAGCCTCTTTATTGTTCATTAAGAGTGTTTTGTGGTTTGAGCAAGTTTGACCACCCTTAGGCCTTGAAAAGGCCACTTTTTGTGCTATTTTGTGGGAAATCCGAGACTTTGGTGTTAGGATCTCTTCACCACTGAAATCTTGAGGGATTTCAGTGGTGAAGAGCATGCCTTAGAGTCTCAAGAAGGAGAGGGCCACCCCCTCTCCTTGATGTCCTTGAAAAGGGCAAGTTTTGGCTTCCTTATGGAGCTTCATGCTTGAGTGTGTGTTGAGCATGTTTGACTTGTTCTCCATGCTTATATTGCCATGTTATAACATGATTTCAAGTTGGTTTAGGTTCCTTATGCATGCTTAGCATAGTTGCCTTGTAATGCCTCTTATTGCCTTAATATGCCTAGGAAGTGTGGCTCTATTTCTAGCATGTTTTAGGCCTAGATCCATTAAGCTTGTATGCTCATTTTGCCATGATCTAGCTCTGTCCATAGCCATTTGGGTCGATCTCATCATGCATTACATAGCTCCTTTGCATTTGGCTTGTTGGCCTTGAGAGCATGTGAGTGTAACATGCTTTGCTTGCATTGTTTTTGATGGTTTGGAACCACCTAGCATGCTATTTCAGTCCCCTAGAGGTGCTTGTATGTTTACATTGCATGTTTCTTTGTGACTTCTTGAGCTTGTGTTGCATGCTCCATGTTTGGGCCTTATCGCATGCCTTTGGATTCAAGCTTCTTAGATGCCATCTAAGTGGTCCTTTGGGCCTATTTTGACATGCTAAAAATCTGTTTTGAGTTGTTAAGTGCATGCCATAATTGCCTTGCATAGGTGTGGTTCAATGCCCCATTGGCTTGTATTAAGCCTAAGACCATTTGCATGCTTTGTTTGGCATGCTTCATTGCATGATTTAGCATCATTTTTTTTGCATAAATTTCAGAGCCTTTAATGCATGTTAGTTGTCCATGTTTGGCCTCTTTAAGCGTGCTTGAATGTTGCTCGTTTATGCCTTGGGTTTGGTACCTTAACATGTGCATGTGTGTGTGTGTGTTTAGTCCCCAATTGTAGGCATTTAGGCTACTGATTTTAGGCCTTTTTTTGAGTTGCCTAATTCATGTCTAAGTCTATCATTTCATTGGTTTGCATGCTTGCCTTATATGCTTGTTTGTATGCTTGCATAAATGCATTGCATAGTCCATGTTGCATGCCTAGTTAACATGCTTAGGGCTTCATCACATTGACATGCATGCCAAGTCTCTTGAAGTGAGTTTGATAGAGGTTTGGCACCCTTTTGTGCCTATGTGATTTGCATGCATTTGAAATCAAAACTGCATTCTTGATCCTTGGGCCATCATGCATGGAAATGCGTGATTGGTGGTCCGAGAACCAAGGCACACCTTCCTTTGAGTCACCAACATGATAAGGAGTGTGTTTGGTGCATACATGCTTTGAATTACATTGCCATGCAAGTTGTTGCCTTCTGCTGCTGTGAGTTGCAGGTTTTACAGGAATTTTGTGCCGACCGGCAGTAAGTTGGCAGCCGATAGCTTCATTCAGTGCCGGTGGACCTATCCTTTAGCCGGTGGTGTTCTATCCCAGCCGGTGATACTCCCCAGTGCCCTGAGAGGCACTCCTGGGACTTTGGCAGCCTTCAGAGGAGGGTAGCAGGGAAAACAGAGGCACACTTGCATGACAGTGCGATTCCGAGCCAGTCCCGAGCACGCGCTGCATTTGGCCCTCATCCCGAGGCGATTTACTGTTTAATTAGATTAATTATTTTATTTAATTAATTTAGTTGATTTGTAATAATTAATTAGCTTGCGTAGTTAATTAATTTGTATTATTCTTTTGGTCCCTCCGAGCGAGGGCAAATTTGTAATAAGTGTGTGTGAGTGGGTGTATGTCTTCCAATCCCCATTTCTTTCTATCCCTTTTATTTACCCGCTTTCGATGGTAGATTAGGGCATACTTATTTTAGCATACCTTATGCAATGCATGCGAGCATTCATGCATTTGTTTACATGCACCGGGCTCGGTACATCATACAAACTGCATAGCAATTGTCAATTCCAAATTGAATATGTGCTACTCGCGCATTTCACATGCCATGTTTAGGGTTAGCCGAGCCTGTCTAGATTACATTCCGTATGCGATGCATTAGTCACTTAACATAAACTAGGTCATGCATGTTTTGCTAACTGGTTTCTTGTTTTGGCACGGAGTACGATGTAAGTTTTATGCTTTAGCATGTCGCATGCGTGTGAATGTTAACATGACAGTATGATTGCCATGCGGCTAAATGCTTATGTGTTATAAACTGTTTGAATGCCTGTGGGTGGAGGTTGGATTGCTTGAGTTGGAACAACTCATTGAAATCCGTATTTTAGCCTACTTGCGAGTAGCAAAATCTAACACGTTTTTTCGAAACAAAACGGATATGCAATGTTTATTTCCAAGTTAGGCAATCTAGTCTATACTTTTGTGTTGTGCGCATCACATAGTAATTCTAGGTTAATAACCGGAATAAGAACGCATAAAGTTTTCAAAAACGGATATCACGGTTAGTAGAGGCCGGTCTTCGGACCGGGCGAAAGGGGGTGCTCATAGCTGACCTTCCCCGATCGTACCCAAGCTCCCGAGCCAAGACCACTTTGGTGATGACGGACATGTGGCCTTCGGCACCGAGTCAGGGTTTCCTAAATTTCCCATTTTTTAAAAAAAATATTTAGGTGGCGACTCTGTAATCTGGCAAAGCAGTCCATGTTTGGCACTACTTTTCAACAAATCTGTTTTCTCAAATGATTTGCCGGATTTGGACTCTTTGGTTCAAGATTCAGAACCGACACACAAAAGGGAGTCCGAACTGTAGCGCGTGAGTCCCCTCGCGGACGTGTTACACTCGCGCTTTCTTGCGCATTGGACTGTTTTGTGCAGTTTATCACTCGCGCTATGCTGGGCATCGCACTGTTTTGTGCAGTTTACACTCGCGCTGTGGTGCGCATCGCACAATTTTGTGCAGTTTACACTCGCGCTGTGTTGCGCATCAGACTGTTTTGTGCAGTTTATCACTCGTGCTTTTTTGCGCATCACGCAGTGTTGTGCAGTTTATCACACGGGCCTTTTGCACATCGCACTGTCTTGTGCAGTTTACACTCGCGCTATTTTGCGCATCGTACTGTTTTGTGCGGTTTACACTCGCGCTGTGTTGCGCATCGCACTGTTTTGTGCAGTTTATCACTCGCGCTGTGTTGCGCATTGCACTATTTTGTGCAATTTATCACTCGCGCTTTCTTGCGCATCGCACTGTTTTGTGCAGTTTACACTCGCGCTATTTTGCGCATCGCACTGTTTTGTGGAGTTTACACTCACGCTATTTTGCGCATCGCACTGTTTTGTGTAGTTTACACTCGCGCTGTTTTGCGGATCGCCCTGTTTTGTGCAGTTTATCACTCGCGCTGTTTTGCGCATCGCCCTGTTTTGTGCAGTTTATCACTCGCGCTGTGTTGCGCATCGCACTGTTTTGTGCAGTTTATCACTCGCGCTGTGTTGCGCATCGCACTGTTTTGTGCAGTTTATCACTCGTGCTGTGTTGCGCATCGCACTGTTTTGTGCAGTTTATCACTCGCGCTGTGTTGCGCATCACACTGTTTATTGCAGTTTATCACTTGCGCTTTCTTGTGCATCGGACTGTTTTGTGCAGTTTATCATTCGCGCTATATTGCGCATCGCACTGTTTTGTGCAGTTTAGACTCGCGCTGTGTTTCGCATCGCACTGTTTTGTGCAGTTTATCACTCGCGCTGTGTTGCGCATTGCACTGTTTTGTGCACTTTATCACTCCCGCTTTCTTGCGCATCGCACTGTTTTGTGCAGTTTACACTCGCGCAATTTTGCGCATCGCACTGTTTTGTGGAGTTTACACTCACGCTATTTCGCGCATCGCACTGTTCTGTGTAGTTTACACTCGCGCTGTTTTGCGGATCGCCCTGTTTTGTGCAGTTTATCGCTCGCGCAGTTTTGCGCATCGCCCTGTTTTGTGCAGTTTATCACTCGCGCTGTGTCGCGCATCGCACTGTTTTGTGCAGTTTATCCCTCGCGCTGTGATGCCCATCGCACTGTTTTGTGCAGTTTATCACTCGTGCTGTGTTCCGCATCGCACTGTTTTGTGCAGTTTATCACTCGCGCTGTGTTGCGCATCACACTGTTTATTGCAGTTTATCACTTGCGCTTTCTTGTGCATCGGACTGTTTTGTGCAGTTTATCATTCGCGCTATATTGCGCATCGCACTGTTTTGTGCAGTTTAGACTCGCGCTGTGTTAGACATGGCACTCTTTTGTGCAGTTTGTCACTCGCGCTGTGTTGCGCATCGCACTGTTTTGTGCAGTTTATCACTCGCGCTGTGTTGCGCATCGCACTGTAATGTGCAGTTTATCACTCGCGCTGTTTTGCGGAGTGCACTGTTTTGTGCAGTTTATCACTCGCGCTGTGTAGCGCATCGCACTGTTTTGTGCAGTTTGTCACTCGCGCTGTGTTGCGCATCGCATTATGTTTTGCAGTTTACACTCGCGCACTTTTACGCATCGCACTGTCTTGTGCAGTTTACATTCGCGCTATTTTGCGCATCGCACCGTTTCGTGCAGTTTATCACTCGCGCTTTCTTGTTCGTCGCACTGTGTTGTGCAGTTTATCACACGCGCCTTTTGCGCATCGGACTATCTTGTGCAGTTTACACTCGCGTTGTTTTCCGCATTGCACTGTTTTGTACAGGTTATCACTCGCGCTGTTTTGTGCATCGGACTGTTTTGTACAGTTTACACTCGCGTTGTGTTGTGCATCGCACTCTTTTGTGCAGTTTACACTCGCGCTCTTTTGCGCATCGTAGGGTTTTGTGCTATTTGCACTCGTGCTGTTTTGCGCATCGCACTGTTTTGTACAATTTATCACTCGCGTTGTTTTGTGCGTCGCACTGTTTTGTGCAGTTTACACTCGCGCTGTGTTGCGTATCGAACTATTTTGTGAAGTTTATCTCTCGCGCTTTCTTGCGCATTGCACTGTTTTGTGCAGTTTATCACTCGCACTATTTTGGGCAACGCACTGTTTTGTGCAGTTTACACTCGCGCTATTTTGCGCATCGCACTGTTTTGTGCATTTTATCACTCGATGCGCTCATCGCGCTGTTTTGTGCAGTTTACACTCGCGCTGTGTTGCGCATCGCACTGTTTTGTGCAGTTTATCTCTCGCGCTATTTTGCGCATAGCACTATTTTATGCAGTTTACACTCGCGCTATGTTTCGCATCGCACTGTTTTGTGTAGTTTACACTCGTGCTATTTTGCGCAACGCACAGTTTTGTGCAGTTTACACTCGCGTTGTGTTGCGCATCGCACCGTTTTGTGCAGTTTATCACTCGCGTTTTCTTGCGCATCGCACTATTTTGTGCAGTTTACACTCGCGCTCTTTTGCACATCCCACTGTTTTGTGTAGTTTACACTCGCGCTATTTTGCGCATCGCTCTGTTTTGTGCAGTTTACACTCTCGTTGTTTTGCGCATCATACAATTTTGTGCAGTTTATCACTCGCGTTGTTTTCCGCATCGCACGATTTGTGCAGTTTATGACTTGCGCTGTGTTGCTCATCGCACTATTTTGTGCAGTTAACACTCGCGTTGTGTTGCGCATCGCACAGTTTTGTGCAGTTTATCACCCGCGCTTTCTTGCGCATCGCACTGTGTTGTGCAGTTTATCACACTCGCCTTTGGCACATCGCACTGTCTTGTGCAGTTTACACTCGCGCTATTTTGCACATCGCACTATTTTTGTGCAGTTTACACTCACGCTCTTTTGCGCATTGCACTGTTTTGTGCAGTTTTCACTCGCGGTGTGTTGCGCATCGCACTGTTTTGTGCAGTTTATCATTCGCGCTCTTTTGTGCATCGCACTGTTTTGTGCAGTTTATCACTCGCGTTGTGTTGTGCATCGCATTGTTTTATGCAGTTTACAGTCGCGCTATGTTGCGCAACGCACAGTTTTGTGCTGTTTATCGATCTCGCTGTGTTGCGCATCGCACTGTTTTGTGCAGTTTATCACTGGCGGTCTTTTGCGCATCGCACTATTTTGTGCAATTTATCACTCACGCTTTCTTGCGCATCACACTGTTTTGTGCAGTTTACACTCGCGCAATTTTGCGCATCGCACTGTTTTATGGAGTTTACACCCACGCTATATCGTGCATCACACTATTTTGTGTAGTTTACACACGCGTTGTTTTGCGGATCGCCCTGTTTTGTGCAGTTTATCGCTCGCGCTATTTTGCGCATCGCACTGTTTTGTGTAGTTTATCGCTCGCGCTACGTTGCGCATCGCAATGTTTTGTGCAGTTTATCACTCGCGCTGTGATGCGCATCGCACTGTTTTGTGTAGTTTATCACTCGCGCTGTGTTGCGGATCGCACTGTTTTGTGCAATTTATCACTCGCGCTATGTTGCGCATCGCACTATTTTGTGCAGTTTATTACTCGCGCTGTGTTGCGCTTCGCACTATTTTGTGCAATTTATCACTCACGCTTTCTTGCGCATCGCACTGTTTTGCGCAGTTTACACTCGCGCTATTTTGCGCATTGCACTGTTTTGTGCAGTTCACACTCTCGCTGTTTTACGCATCACACTGTTTTATGCAGTTTGTCACTCTCGTTGTTTTGCGTATCGCACTGTTTTGTGCAGTTTATCACTCGCGCTGTGTTGCGCATCGCACAGTTTTGTGCAGTTTACACTCGCGCTGTGTTGCGCATCAAACTATTTTGTGCAGTTTATCCCTCGTGCTTTCTTGCGCATCACACAGTGTTGTGCAGTTTATCACAAAGGCCTTTTGCGCCTCGCACTGTCTTGTGCAGTTTACACTCGCGCTATTATGCGCATCGCACTGTTTTGTGCAGTTTACACTCGCGCTGTGTTGCGCGTCGCACTGTTTTGTGCAGTTTATCACTCACGCTGTGTTGCGCATCGCACTGTTTTGTGCAAGTTATCACTCGCGCTTTCTTACGCGTCGCACTGTTTTGTGCAGTTTACACTTGCACAATTTTGCGCATTGCACTGTTTTCTGGAGTTTACACTGACGCTATTTCGCGCATCGCACTGTTTTGTGCAGTTTACCCTCGCGCTGTGTTGCGGATCGCCCTGTTTTGTGCAGTTTATCACTCGCGCTGTGTTGCGCATCGCACTGTTTTGTGCAGTTTATCACTCGCGCTGTGATAGGCATCGCACTGTTTTGTGCAGTTTATCACTCGCGCTGTGTTGCGCATCGCACTGTTTGGTGCAGTTTATCACTTGCGCTGTCTTGCGCGTCGCACATTTTCGTGCAGTTTATCACTCGCGCTATGTTGCGCATCGCACAGTTTCGTGCAGTGTATTACTCGCGCTGTGTTGCGCATCGCATTGTTTTGTGCAATTTCTCACTCGCGCTTTCTTGCGCATCGCACTGTTTTGCGCAGTTTACACTCGCGCTATTTTGCGCATCGCACTGTTTTGTGGAGTTTACACTAGCACTATTTTGCGCATCGCACTGTTTTGTGTAGTTTATGAATCGCGCTGTTTTGCACATCGCACTGTTTTGTGCGGTTTATCACTCACGCTGTGTTGCGTATCGCACTATTTTGTGCAGTTTACACTCGCGCTGTGTTGCGCATCGCACTATTTTGTGCAGTTTATCACTCGCGTTTTCTTGCGCATCGGACTGTTTTGTGCAGTTTATCACTCGCCCTATGTTGGGCATCGCACTGTTTTGTGCAGTTTACACTCGCGCTGTGGTGCGCATCGCACAGTTTTGTGCAATTTACACTCGCGCTGTGTTGCGCTTCGGACTGTTTTGTGCAGTTTATCACTCGTGCTTTCTTGCGCATCACACAGTGTTATGCAGTTTATCACACTGGCCTTTTGCGCATCACACTGTCTTGTGCAGTTTACACTCGCGCTATTTTGCGCATCGCACTGTTTTGTGCAGTTTATCACTCGTGCTGTGTTGCGCATCGCACTGTTTTGTGCAGTTTATCACTCGCGCTGTGTTGCGCATCGCACTATTTTGTGCAATTTATCACTCACGCTTTCTTGCGCATCGCACTGTTTTGTGCAGTTTACACTCGCGCTATTTTGCGCATCGCA
Source organism: Camellia japonica (assembly GCA_030407325.1). NCBI lineage: Eukaryota > Viridiplantae > Streptophyta > Magnoliopsida > Ericales > Theaceae > Camellia > Camellia japonica. The sequence goes on along the minus strand of JAPPVO010003620.1, from coordinate 6,364 downwards.
CTGTTTTGTGCAGTTTATCACTCGCGCTGTGATGCGCATCGCACTGTTTTGTGCAGTTTATCACTCGCGCTGTGTTGCGCATCGCACTGTTTTGTGCAGTTTATTACTCGCGCTATGTTGCGCATCGCACTATTTTGTGCAATTTATCACTGGCGCTTTCTTGCGCATCGCACTATTTTGCGCAGTTTACACTCGCGCTATTTTGCGCATCGCACTGTTTTGTGCAGTTCACACTCTCGCTGTTTTGCACATCACACTATTTTGTGCAGTTTATCACTCTCGTTGTTTTGCGTATCGCACTATTTTGTGTAGTTTATCACTCGCGCGGTGTTGCGCATCGGACTGTTTTGTGCAGTTTATCCCTCGTGCTTTCTTGCGCATCACACAGTGTAGTGCTGTGACGACCCAGAATTTTTCCCTCCGCTCGAGCGGAAGAGTTGACGCTCGAGCGGGCTTTTGGGATTTCCAGCAATTTTGCAAACGGCCTGAGATTCTGGGAGTTGTGATTCTCCGCTCGAGCGGGGGAGTTTACGCTCGAGCGAACAGCTTTGCTGGTCTGCACACTCGAGCGCAAGGTCGGGCGCTCAAGCGAGCCTCCAGGTTGAGTTGTACTTCTGAGGCACGTGGGCTCGTTTTTGATATTTTATTAATGTATTTGGAATGTTCTTATCTTATTTTGGGGTATTGGTTGAGGTGGTAATAGGATGGTAAAGTAAGATTGAACCAAAGAATTTAATTCTTACCTTACGAACAGCCGTCACTCTTTTACCCTTTTCTTTTTCCACACTTTGAATTTGGATGTGAGGTTAGAACCATTGGCAATCTTATTTCCGGGGCTTCAATTGGACACAAGAACGACCTAAAACGGATTCCAATGGGAGAGTTATACCTGTTCAAAAGTTTTGAAATCTGTGCTGAGGGCAGGTCCGCTTGAGCGGAAATCAGTCCGCTCGAGCGGGAATTACGGGACAGCAGCGTTAAAAATGGGTTTTTGAGATCTTTTTCCATGTTTTCTTCTTCCCTCTTCCTTTCTCTTTGCCTTAGTCCGAAACCCTAACTCTCAAACCTTTGATTTCACCCATTTTTACCAACAATCCACCATGGTTTTGGCATCAAGGATGGAGAATAAGGGAGGATCAATGTTTTTACCCCGATTAGAACTTGGATTTGTGGAAACTTCTTCTCAAACTCACCCTTTGCTTGATTATCGAGGTAAGGGTTTTAAGACTCTTTAATATTTACATCCATAGATAGATTTGAGGTATTTTCATTGTCTAATGGTGCAATTTTCATTTATGTTATGTATAAATTATAAGATTGTGGGAATTTCGGTTTGAACATTGGGGGTTTAAGGTTTGTGATGTTGGGAGTTAAATTGGTGGGTTTAAATGATGGATTGGGAATCCTAGATGTAGAATCATTGGGAAAAATTGGAATTAAAAGTAATGATTTAAGAAGTTGATTTTTTTGTTAAAAACCCTCATTTTCCTTGAAAACCCTAGGTTGGTTAATGATGATAATCAATGAATTGGCCAAATTGAAAGTAGAGTAATGAAATTGAGAACATTGAATTAGATGTGTTCAAGTTTAATTGGAATTGGAAGTGTTTGGAAATTATGTTTAAAATTTTGTGAATGAACTTTGTATAAATGTTGGAATTCATGCTATCATGTAAAGGAAAAATCAGAGAAATAATCTATGACTGACATGGATGATATGACCTCAGTTTTGGAATATTGAAATGAGATTCAAGGGTTTATCTTGCATTATGTTGAATTGCAAATGGTTTAATGAATTAAGTGGTGTTGGCTTTGTCGGACTATATTGTGTTAACTAAATATTGAATTGAATAGACTATGATGAATTATATTTTGACTTACGTGAATTGTATAGGGTCAGCTACAGGGGCGGACCAAGCACCTGAACACTGTGAGTAATAGTACCTCAAACATATGTCATTGACCGTTAATCAATATTGTTATTGACATTCTATTCCCGTGAGCTAATATGTTAACATGTGTGTTGATTAAGAATTGATATGAACATTAAAAGAGTGATCACACACCGGTATGATTCTGAACCTACTCTGTATTTTGGGTTATGGCTAATGATTATTGTTAATGTACCATCCTACGAATTACCCATACTTCTGTATACGAATTGCATACAACTATTAACACTGTGAAGTTGGTTTATAAGTTATTCTGGCCTGTTGATGTAATGGAATATATATACATTACGGAATTGTGGTATTTATGTATTTCTGAAAGCGTGCAAGCTGTAAACTATGTTGCCTTTTGTTAACAGTTATCAGCAACGTTCTGTTAAACTTATGTTATGTATTTTCAGTATACCATGATACGAAATGATTGATTCTTGAAAAGCTATGATATGTTGGAAATGAACGAACGAATGTCCAGTTTTCTAAAAAGTATTTGTGGCACCCTTAGTCCGGATGGCCTCGCCCGGCGGGGTAACAATACCGTGGCCTATGGCCCTCGCCCGGGGGTAACAATACCGTGGCTGTTGGTATCAACTTTGTGGTCTTCGGACCTACCTGTTGTGGTCCTCGACCTACCTGTTGTGGTCTTCGGACCTATCTGTTGTGGTCCTCGGACCTACCTGTTGTGGTCTTCGGACATATCTGTTGTGGTCCTCGGACCTACCTGTTGTGGTCTTCTGACCTACCTGATCTGATGGCTAATGGTGTACCACATATGATCTTATGAAAAATCTGAATATGGAAATGACTATGAATATGATTACGAAAATGGTTTGGAATCTGGAAATGCATAAGACTCTGTTTCTGATAAGATTATGTTTCTGATATTTCTGGACCGTTAGGTCATTCTAATACTTTCCGGTATGGAACAAAGTGCTGTACGGAACGAAGTGCTACACTTTGGTAGGAGCCACCTCTGGAATCCGTACGAGCCACCTCTTGAGTCCATACATCTGTTATTTCTGTTACCACGCTTACGTGTTCTGTTATCTCTGTTAGTTCGGTTATTTCTGTCATTTCTGTTATTTCTACTATTATTACTGTTATTTCTGGACCCATGATCGTTTTGCATCTGTAGGCCTATGGTTGTTCTGTATAAACTGGGCTTAAAGCCATTATGTTAAGGAAATTGGACTATGGCTATTTTGGAAATAATCACGGCATATAGTTAATCATATGTATCTACAGTTACATGTTTGGTTATTCAAGTTAATATTACATTATTTATGTACTATTATTCACTGAGTTCGCTCATTCTATATTTTGTCTGTCTCTTGTAGGTAACCAACCAGGAGATCAGTCCTAACCTTTAAGACTTGTGTTCCTCTTGTCAACTTTAATGCGTCCAGGCACCACCCGAAGCCGTGCATCATGTACAGTCTTGTTGAGTGTTGATTTACACTCTGGACGTCTGTTGATGGTTGATTGTATTTAATTCCTTTTTCATTAATATTTTTCTTATACGCCTATTTGTAGAAATGAGTCGAGGCATATGTATGTAAACTTTCTGTATAATATTTAGTGTGATGTTGAGATCTTGGCATGTTAGAAATAGCTCAATGGATGTTATTCTAGGTATTTTATATTATTGAATGCTTCCGTTCAGGCCCCGTATGATATGTATAACAGGTTTAGTGTCTGTTTTCGAATGGGTCATGCCCAAACTTTTAGGGGCGGGTTTGGGGCGTGACAGATGGTATCAGAGCACGAGTTGCCATCTCACACACGAATCCATTGAGCTTTACGATGTCTAGAAAGATTTAGGCATCATGCATGATATTCTACAAGTACATGAAAAGAAAAGAATGATGGCAACGTTAACTGTCTGTTGCTAACTCTGATGATTACAATCTATATCTGTTGTATGTCCTTTTATTGCCTCTGTTTGTTTTATATAGGCTGGTGAAGAATGCAAGACATGCAATGCGAATATTGCACTACGGAACCGTGGTAAGGGTTTTAACTGATCGGTAAGTCAGTTTATATATATATGGCGATATAATCGTGCTATATTTTAAGTATCGGATATATTTAAAATTAAAGGAAATATTATATGCGTGTTACCTTATAGTCTGTTCTGTCTCCCTTGCTGTAACAATGTGTAGATCAGTAATTCTGAGAAGCTCTTGTGTCAAAATATTTTGGTAAGATGTGCTTTATGTAATAATTGAAGTTGTGTTAAGTATGACTGGCCATAAGAAGGAATTCTGCATATAATGATTCTTTTAAAATTGTGAATTTGTTTTTGGTTGACGATTTCAAGAGGCCGAAAGGCTATTCTGGGCTGTAAGGCTGTTCTGGACCGAAAGGTCGTTCTGATTATTCTGGGCCAATAGGCCATTCTGAAAATAAACTAATACCAAACTCACTATTGGATCTCATGTTTCTGTGAATGCACTGTTGTGCATTGTGAGCTATGTTTGGGAAATTGATTAGTGACCTTGAGACAGTATGTAAGTAATATAATTTTGTGAACTAAGGAAATTACCAACGACTTCTGATAGGGAATCTGTACTTTGTACTCTGTATTCTGACCTCTGTAATCTGTGATTGAAATCTGAAATCCGTAATCTGTAATCTGTTATGTATATGGATAATCTGCAACTTGTAATTGGGACTTTTTCTAAGTAATAGTCGAATGACATGAAGAGTCCCGCCTATAATATGTGTTTATCTATATGACACTTGTAAAACAATAGATAATTACTGCCTCTGTGTATTAAGAATTTGAATCTTACCTCTGTGTATTAAGAATTTGAGATTGAGAAATCTTTTCCGTGATATAAGTCTGTGTGCATCTAGTGACTTATTCTGTAACATTCTGGGCCGCGGGCCATTCGATATTTCCGGGCCTAAGGCCGTTCTGAAAATACAATAGTATTGGAATAACTTTTTGAGTTCTGCAGTTACATGTGTATTTATATTTCTGGGCCTGTGGCCATTTTATATCTGTGGAGTTATGGCTGCTCTATACATGTTGGGTTTAAAGTCATTCTGCTAAGAAAACTGAATCCATGACTGTAACAGACATAATTACAGAATGTAATCAACCATATGCTTCAATAGTTTTGTACCTTGTGCTTCAGGCAACATATATACTGCTAGTGTTGATACTGTTGTAACCGAAGAATTGATTTGACATAAGTGATTGTAACTATAACTATGCTATTCAATGTCTAAGGAAATTCATAGTTCGAGTTAAGAAATGTACGATATGATAAGTTTCTAGATAATTTTCCCAAGATGGCAAGTTTTCTGAAAGAAATATTTTGCTATGTACGAATGAGTCCTTCAATTGATAATTGATGAAAACTCTATGTTGAGCTTCAAACTATTCTGTCTTATCTGTTTTGGAAAACTAGTATGAATGAGTATTATTTTACTGTAATTTGGAAAGCATGATCATTAAGGTTTGATCCGTGTTTGATTTTATTAATACTCTACTCTGAACATGTAATTCCTTGATATGAGATTTAAGTGGTTATTTGGAGTTTGTTCGAAATCTGATTTGGCTTAATAAGTCTAATTCTGATAGTGAGCAAAGAGCCCCAAAGTCATTGAGTTAGAATTTGTTTGTGAACCTAAAGAGGTTGACACAGCTTATGAGTCACATGTGATCGATATTGAGTAAACCCATGTCTGAATGTCTTTAAGTTGTTATAGCATTTGGAAGGTATGAAATATACGAGGATTGTGAATAATGAGATGAAGCTGTGGTGTTATTGGGAAGGTTAACGAGAAATTTTAGAACTATTGGGGAAGTAATTGGAATTGAAGTTTGAGCATACATTTGACGTGGTTCGCTAGTTCTTATTGCCGTTGAAATTCTGATACGTGTATATTGATCGAAGTATTTGTGATTCCTTCTTATCTCAAGTGTGGATTTCCGGTTATGTTTGAACTGTCTCCTGTTTGGTTTTCTTCAATTTTGAGGACGAAATTCTTTTTAAGGAGGGAAGGGTGTGACGACCCAGAATTTTCCCTCCGCTCGAGCGGAAGAGTTGATGCTCGAGCGGGCTTTTGGATTTCCAGCAATTTTGCAGACGGCCTGAGATTCTGGGAGTTGTGATTCTCCGCTCGAGCGGGGGAGTTTACGCTCGAGCGGACGGCTTTGTTGGTCTGCACACTCGAGCGCAAGGTCGGGCGCTCGAGCGCGGCCTCCAGGTTGAGTTGTACTTCTGAGGCACGTGGGCTCGTTTTTGATATTTTATTAATGTATTTGGAATGTTCTTATCTTATTTTGGGGTATTGGTTGAGGTGGTAATAGGATGGTAAAGTAAGATTGAACCAAAGAATTTAATTCTTACCTTACGAACAGCCGTCACTCTTTTACCCTTTTCTTTTTCCACACTTTGAATTTGG
>JAPPVO010003619.1:0-43275 GCA_030407325.1 Camellia japonica | reverse complement strand
ACTCCGTATTCATTAGTTTATGGGATGGAGGCCGTTCTACCCATCGAGATTGAGGTTCCGTCATTGCGAGTATTGGCTGAGTGTCAAATAGCCGAAGCAGACTGGCAGCAGAGCAGGTTTGAGGAACTCATGCTCTTTGATGAGAGAAAACTGAAAGCACTGTACCATGTTCAAGGTTATCAGCACAGAATTGCCCGGGCTTTCAACAAGAAAGTGAAGTCCAGGAATTTAAAGGAAGGAGATTTGGTACTTAAGGACAACCGAGCTCCCATCCATGACCCAAGGGGCAAGTTCAGACCCAATTGGACTGGCCCCTACATCATTAAGTCTATCTGGTCAGGTGGAGCTGTGGTTCTGATGGATCTAGATGGCTTAGAGTTTTCATAACCGATCAATATGGACAAGTTGAAGAAATATTACCCTTGATAGGCTTGCTAGGCCGAAAACCCGAAAAGGCGACCTAGGCAAAACTCAGAGCACAAAAAATTTGAAATTATAAAAACTGAGCTCGCAAGGTTGAAAACCCGCAAAGGGCGGCCTTGGCAAAAGTTAGAGCGTAAAAGGAGAGTGAAAACACCCGAGTGAACCCGAGCCTGAACTACGTAAGGCTTGATTCCCATCTTTGGGATACGTAGGCAACTTCATCCTGAAGTTCAGCCATAAACTTTTCCCCGATCAACGTTGTCCATTTGATCATCTCAGTCATCTTTGTCTATCAGCATTCGTCGTAATCTCCGGTGCAGTGCTTCTTAGACTAGGGGCAACTTTCCGTTGCTGTGCAGTGCCGCGGTACCATTCAGACTAGGGGCAACTTTCCAGTTGCTAGGATCCGGGGTTGTGCATCTCAGTGACAGATCTCATGCGTGTCCAGTTCTAATCCATATCGAAAATGGTTTTGAAAAGTTTTAATAAAAGCTGACTTTGTTCAAATTAATCTTTTTACAACTTAGACCATTTTTGGACCGAAGCGGAAAATTTTCAGTACCCACAACCTTCAATTTCATTGATTTCAATATAGAGTTCTCTTGCTGTTGCATACAAATTGAAGTTGCTTCTTATTACAATCATAAAGAAAACTTGAAAGTACTATAAAGCAATAAATCCAGGGCATAGTCAAGTTAGGTGTCCCTGCGCCCCCTCCCAGAGCTGGTCGAAGCCTCTGATGCCAAGCTGGCCCAATCTGTGCCTCTTCATTGAGCCAATCCAAGCACTCGTCAGACAAAGTGCAACTGAAAGTGGGAGCGGGGCCAGGAGCTCTCTAGTCCTCCATGCTGTGGCATACCGGGCAAGCTGAGCGCCTCGAACCGGGAAAGCAGCCGGGTACTCAATCCCCTCAGGCGGGCAAGTCTGATCATGACCGAACTGGCGTAGAAACCGGAACGAAAAGTAGAACACACAGTGAGTCAGACCAATCAACTGGATCCCGATCAGCCGGACAATGCTAAACTCATTGCCGGAGATTGAGCCAAGGGCAGCGCCAAGCAATGCGATCTGCCGACAAATTGCACATCCAATCGAACCACCATCCCTCATCAGGGCATCGACTAGGTGTTGTCGAAAGAAGTAGCCGCGAGCTAAGTAGGCTGGGCAGAGTCCATAACCTGCAATTTATCCATCAACCATACCTGGGGAGGGATGAAAAATGAGAGAATAAAGAATAGAGAGATGTACGATGAGAGAAAAGTGAGAAAAAGGGTTTTGTGAGAAAAACCGAGCCTGAGGGCCGAGTGATGTGAGCAATATATACGTGAGACTGGGTGGGAAACATTACCTGCAGCAGTAGTGGACTTCCCGCAAATCTGGTCGTCTCCCGGCGATAGAAAGCATCTAAGCCCATCAGTGTCTCGGCCAAGGTCATGGCGATGCAGCTCTTTCCTTCTTTCAAGCCTTGAGCAACTTCAATCAGACGAATGCTAGATCAGCCGAAGCCCGGGGAAAGCAGAAAGTGAGACAGCAGGCACAAGCAGAGAGCATGTTGTCGGAAACCTTGCCAATAATGGTCGCCGCGGTCACCGGCCTCAGAAAAACGATGAATCAAGCCGAGGATGTCCAGTTCCCCATTACAGATCAGAGACCGAGCGTCATGAATAGTGAGTCCACACATTCGCCCTAAAGCTTGGGAGTGGCCAAAGCGAAACTGAGGCAAGATCTCTTCATGACGTTTAGATTCCATCAAAACTTGAAAATCTTCAAAAGTTGGACATACCTCTTGCCCGCCAAAGCTAAACACATGTGTTACCGGGTTCCAAAACCTCGCCGCGGCATGGAGAAAAGGAAGGTGCAGCGGAGTACGGCTCAGCGTGAATAGTGTATTCAAGCTGAAACCCCGGAAGTTCAACTTTTCCGAGCCATCTAGAGAAACGAGCCAAGCTGCGAGATTTTCGATGAGAAACGCCTCCATTTTGATGCAAAACTGAGATGGAATGAATGAACCACGGAGCTAGGACTTTTAAAGAGGATAAGCCACTGTTCGGGGGCACGTGTCAAAAATTTGATGGTTGCTGGGCTAAGTGGCCGGCCGGCCACCTTTCCTAGCACGCCGGCCACTTTCTCCCTTCAAATGCAAAAAGCTAGCCAGCCAAATCCCAAAGGTGGCCGACCATGCTCCAATATGTGCCTTTGGTCCTGTTTTACCCTCTAGAAGGAAGTTCCAAGCATTTCCATGCATCGGGAGTGTCAAAGGCCTCCATTTCCCTCAGTTTCGGATGCGTTCCGTCACCCAGATCGTCCGAAATACATTTTGTTTGAGGAATTGCTACTGAGTCTTGCTTATCAAGTTGTTGTTTTGCTTATCGAGTTGTCGTTTTGCTTATCGAGTTGTCGTTTTGCTTATCAAGTTGTTAAGTTTGTCGAGCTGTCAAGTTGCATGCGTTGAGTTGTTACTTTTTGTTTAAATTTTGTTATGACTTATTTATCGAGTCATCAACATTGTTGTGTTTTGCTTATCGAGTTATAAACTTGCTAAGGTTTTGTTATTCCTTAGTAAGTTAAGTTGTTTAGTTTGTTGTGTCGGTTCACTACCTGACTGGGCAAATACACAATGCACATTTTCATTCAATCTCATTTTGGTGCAAAATGATGCGATATGATGCTAAGAGTTTAAAATACAACTCTTTTTCAAAAGTTGTTTCATTCCATCATGCTTTCTTTGTTACAACATTTTACAACAAGGGTACAAGTTTTACAGAAAATAAAACTGCCTAACAATATACAATGTGCTACAACTACTAGCAAAAAGGTAAATAAAACAGGGAACAGCTGCATCAATGCTCTCAGGAGCAGGAAAAAGAGGCCCTCTTCATCCTCTTCTGCGAGGCAGCCTCTGCACCACCGGCATCATCGTCTGAGTCGGAGCTGTCGCCCTCAGGATCCTCCTCGGCCTCACCTCAACTACCGGAACCGGGGTCAGAGCCACCCTCTCTGTCAGCAGATGTCTCTGACTGAGGATCTGCAGCCTCCTCCTCCTCCTCAGGCTCCTCCTCTATGATGTGTGCCCTACGTCTGCCTCGTCCGCGAGACGACTCCCCTCTCCCTGCTCCTCGAGAAGGCCTAGATGGCCCAGCTCTGCGGGAAGATCCAGATGGTCCGGCCTGTGACTGAGCATACACCGGAGGCATCTGAAAATGAAGAATACAATTTGAATACATCAGCCAAAACATGTATATTAGATATAGATGCAAGCGAACTACACAGAGTGGGTGAATACAGTTACAATATGTAAATGTGGTGTGTGTCAGATGTGCTCTACACGGGCAACCTATCAATACAGTAAAATGTCCAAGATCAGCATAAAGGATACCTGTAACAAGTCCGCGGGGGACCTCGCTACAGTTCGAACTCGATTTGTCACGGTTCTTAGTCTGAACCAAAGAGTCCAAATCCGGCAAATCGTTTTGAGAAAACAGATTTTTTTGAAAGAAGTGCCAAACATGGACTGCTTTGCCAGATACAGAGTCGCCACCTAAATATTTTATTTTTGGGGAAATTTAGGAAACCCTGACTCGTTTGCCTAAGGCCACGTGTCCGTCATCACCAAAGTTGCCTCGGCTCGAGAACTTGGGTACGATTGGGGAAGATCAATTCGTGAGCACCCCCGCTCGCCTGATCAAAGATCGACCTCTACTAACCATGATATCTAGTTTTGAAAACATTATGCGTTCTTATTCCGGTTATTAGCCTAGATTTACTATGTGATGCGCACAGCATACAAGTATAGACCGGGTCGTCTGAATTGGAACAAAACATTTCATGTTTGTTTTTGAAAGATGGTTTGCTACTCGCAAGTAGGCTTAAAATGCAGATTTTGCCACCCTCGGGTAGGCTTAGAAAACATGGTTTTGCCACTATCTAGTGGGCTTAAAACTCACAGTCAATGCATTGTTCCAATCCAAATAACCCAACCTTTACCCACAGGCATTCAGGCAGTTATATCACATAAGCAAATAGCCTCATGGTAAACATGCTATCATGGCAGTCACTCACACACGTGCAAGGATGCTAAAGCATAAAACTTACCGAGTACTCCAAGCCAAAAAAGAAGCTAATTAGAAATCCATGCATGATCCTAAATATACAGAAGTGCCTAATGCAACACATGCAAAATGCAACTAAGATAGCAGGCTCGGCCATTCTAAACATGGCATATGGAATGCTACAGCTAACAAGTATTCAACTTGGAATTGAAATACAATGCAGTTAGTATGATGCGCCGAGCCGGGTGCATGCAAGACAGATGAATGAATGCAAACATGCTATCATACTGTATGCTAATTGAAACATGCCCTAATCTAACCATCATAAGCTGGTAAATAAAAGGGAGAAAGACGTGGGGTTGAAAGACATACATCATACGCACACACACTTATTACAACATTGCCCCCGCTCGGAGGGTCCGAATAAATAATATACAGTCCCAAATGAATAGTTACAGTCCAAATAAATACAAAATTCTAATTAATTAACAAATTAACTAAGGAAAGCGGTAAACTAGCATGCAAGCTAGGGACTGCCTCGGCTCCGTTTCGGATAATGAATGATGCATGTTCAGGTTGCTTGGCGCGGAAATCCATTGCGACGCCCCGATTAGCCTCTGTTTACAATTTATGGTCGGAATTTTGTTCAAAGCTCTGAAAGGCTGTTGATTCTTGATTTGCTACAACAGAGAGCAAGAAATGGGCATGGCAATGTATTTTCACATATGTATGCATGCCTCGATCCTCGTGCCACCAATCGCGCATCTCGATGCATGATGGCCGAGGAGTCGAATTGCACAACTCAATATGAAATGAATGCGCATATAAACATAACAAGACCAAGACTCCATCATGGTTAATCCGGAGTGTCGGTGACTAGGAATTGAGACACGTTCCGTCACTCGAAGTACGAAACGTCTCTCGTTTCCCGCGCTCGGGCTAACTCCTATCCCAAACACAATGCAATATGTATGACATGCATGAATGCAACTAAAATACAACCTAACATGCACAATGCTATGAAATGGCATACACGACGCACAAGGTAACATGGCATACACAATGCGCTAACATACAACCTAGCATACACAATGCTATGAAATGAAATGGCATACACAATGCATAATGGACTTACACCAACACAAGTGGACCTCAGCCACACTCACATAGGAGGCCATTAGATAGAAATGAGACACTCGAGATGCGTGCACACATGCACGCAAACCGAGGACCGAACCTAAGGCACGAATGCCACTCTACCAAAGCATGGTAAGACATGGAACATGGTATGCAAACATGCAAATTTCAGTGCTAAAATATGATGCAAAATGACCCCGAAACATGGCAACACGGCACCCGATGCATGAGATGAACCCCGAAACACAAAATTAGGCACATGGAATGACTTATAGCTATACAAAGCATGCATTATTTGAACATGAAGTGTAAAGACAGAGTTAAGACAGTCCCAAAACATGCATTTTTCCAGTTTAGAGTGTGGCCAAAAAGTGTTAGCAAGATGGCTTAAAATAGCATGCGATTTTGACCAACAAACATGGTTTACATGGCAAGTGTAAGAAGGAAGTGGAATATCACCAAACCATCAAAAATCAGTGAATAAATCATATGAAAATAGGCCTAAATAATCACTAATATGCAACCATGGCATGCCAAAATGATGAGTTACTTTAGAGGGCTATACAAGGGATTCTTAAGCACATACAAGATGGACATGTGGCAGCCCCAAACCAACTCTGAAAATCAAATATGGTAGTCTCAAAACTCACCAAATTGGCCCCAAAATGTGACTAAGAAGCATGCAAGATGGGGTCGCTTTGGAAGGCCAAAATGACCACTAAACAAGTCAAGGTGAGAGGAGGTCACCCCCCTCTAATTTGGAGGCTCAAAACAGCAGCCAAGCCACTGAAAATCCATTGGATTTCAGTGGCTAGAAGGCCAAATGAAGCATGCAACAAGGGCTAGGATGCAAAGCTCAAAATGGGAGGCAACCAAGCATACAAGATAGCATATGACTTCAAAAAAAAATGGAACCTTAATAAAATATGAAGATGATGTTAAAACAAGCCTTTTCTCAGTTTATAACAAGTCTCAAAAGTGATCACAAATATGGCTTATCTATCATGCAAAGAAAGGCCCTAAAAGAGATAATAGAGATAAGAGATAAGAGACAGCAGCCGGCCCCAAATGGCCAAGAGCCCTTCAACAAAGTTGAAGAGGGGCTCAAAACATGGCACTTTACAGTTTACATCAAGCCACTAAAACAAACACAAGTAGGCCTAAACTATTATGCAAGAAAAGGGCCAAAAGAGGGATAAAGAGGCAAGGGGTAGCTGCTGGCCTCAAACAGAGGAGAGCCCTTCAACAATGTTTAAGAGGGGCTCAAAAAAAGGAATTTTACAGTTTATGACCAAGTCCAAAACAGATCACAAATAAGCCTAAAATACTATGCAAAAATAGGCCTAAAAGAGGGTTTAAACACAAAGGGCAAGAAGGAAGCCTCAAACATGGAAAGGCCCTTAATTAAACATGAAAAAGGGCTCAAAATAAGACTATTTACAGTTTGGGTCGGAGCCCAAAAATGCTTGCAAGAAAGGCTTAAATATAGAGCAAGATAGGAACAAAAAGAGGAAAAGAAGCTTACCCTTGAAGACCAATGGACCAGCAGCTCTTGGCCTGAGAAAGTGCTCCTAAGCTCAAAACAGCCCCAAGTTGTTGGAATGGATGGTGGTGGTGTGGTGCTATGAGGTGGTATAGAAATAGTCCAAGAACAAAGGTATTTTTAGGCTTGATGAGAGGGAGAGGGAGGATGTGTATACAAGGCTCCAAGCAATTTTTCTCACCCTTAAAACTGAAGGGGAGGGGCTGGTTTATAGGCAAAGGTGGGAGAAAAGGGGGAAATATGAAATTCAAATTTCCCCCCAAAAGGCCAAACCCCGGATACAGGACCTGGGGAAAACAAATTGCACAACTAGAACACACTTGGGGAGGGGGTCATGGCCAGCCAGCTCAAAAGGGCAAAAAAGTCATCCAACTAGGTAAGTGGCCGGCCTGCTACATTTCTGGCCGGCCTGTTACTTTTCAGGAAAAAAATGGGTCTGCCGGAAAGAAGGTGGCCGGCCAGTGATAGGGAAGTCCAATGGTGGCCATTCAAGTGTCCAAATTGAAGCCCCGGAAGTTATCTTTCCAATGGCGCAAACCTTGCATTAAAATTCCTTCTGTGGAAAAAGTTATGCCCTTTTTGGTGAAGCCGCACAGATTTCGGTCCAACCGGAGTGATGCCCTACTTCAATCAACTATATCTCCCCCGTCCGGAATTGGATTAGGAGATTCTTGAGTGCAAAATGAAGCCCCGGAAGTCTTATTTCCAACGGTGGCCTCATAGCTTGATTCCAAGTATGCAAATGAATAGGCCCGATTCGGCGAGGGCTGTTCGACTCTTTCTTAACGTTCATGCCCATTTCTCCCCCAACTGGATTTCTTCCCTCTTCTCCTCTTTTCTTCAACTCCAAACCCCTAAGTAAGGTGTTTTGAAAGATTTTTCAAAGATTTCATCTCTCTTTCATTCATTTCCACTTTGTCCTTGCTTGGTTTACCGAAAAGCGCAACATTTGACAAAATGCGAGCCTCGAACATCGTAAAAACTTTATTTCAAAAACGTTTTGAAAGAGAGGTTTTAAGACTAAAATATTTTGATCAAGATCATTTTGTCCAAAAAAAAGGGGTATGAAGTTGAGATTTGAGTCTCTCTCCTTGCCGAAGAAATTGAACCTTTGCACTGCACAACTTCCAAAACCATCAGTCGCGTCCAAGTCTTAAAGGTGGTCAAAAATGGGGTGTCTACAATACCTGGAAACCCATGATGGACAACTGCGCCTCTCTCTGCAGGACCATGCCCTCAAGCGAGGCTACCATCCCGAGCACCTCATCAATGTACTCCCTAGGAGGCTGCAGAAACGAGCTCAAGTCATCAATAAATGAACAAATGCCGAAGTATCTGTGTGATAGACGGAAAACAGCGGAACATACCGGTGGTGAGTCAGGGTCACTGACGTATCGGTGGCCAGGCATCGGGGGCTCTATCGGAATCGGAATCGGGGAGGTGGTCCCATATTGCCATCCCATCAACTCAGTCAGCATATCCGGCCATCCAGGATGATGATGAGTCGAAGGAATCGGGGGAACCAGTCCACCCCCACCTCTAGATATACCAGCCCTGTTGGTGGAAGGGGCACCTGCAGCCCAAGCCCGACTCGATGAAGCATACCAGCAGATCTCCTCGCGGAGTACGGACTCCTGTCAGCGGAGGCATCAAGTAGGTGTGACGGTAGTCGCATACTCCCCCGCTCCAATGTAGAAAGGCATTGGTACCTAGCACAGCATCAACGACCTCCTGGGAGAAAGCCTATCGGCGGTCCGCATATCGTCTGAAGGCGCTGAAAATGTCCTGCTCAGGGGGCCCCATACCTGACGCAAGAAGCGATCTCCCAAAACCAGGCCCTCCCAACTGCCCCTCGAACAAGATCCTATACCGAGAGCCCCCCATGCTCCGGCAAAATGAATCGAAGGTCTCTGCCCAAAGGAGCCCAAGGCTGCCATGTGATCTGCGGATAAACAATGCATAAGCTGATCAGAAATTGTGAATGACCAAGAAAATCAAAGCCATGAAAACTTGGAGAACCGAGAGTTCTGAAATACCTCTGGTGACCGCACTGTATCAAAGAATTGTCGTAAATAGAGAAGAGACTCCCGAGGTCTCGGCCGGTACTGGCCCTCGAATACGAGTGAGTACGGGGTCGTGAGGGGCACCTCCATTATAAGCTCCGAGCCAGCCGTCGGAAGTATGCGTAGACCCATAACTGTGAGAAACAGAGCAATAGTCATTAGAATACAGAATGCCGAGTGCAAAATATAAATACAACATGCTGAGAGCAAAGTGCAGAATGTAAAGTGCGCCGTGTGTGCCATGTGCAAATAATGAGAAGCAAAATGTAAATCAAGAGGGCCAGAAAGTACCTCCAGGCCCTCCAATAGCCGCCAACCATGTTCCCCCGTCCGCGGGAGTCACGCTCTATAGCAGTAAAGGGTAGCCAAGCTGGCGCCGCCCCCAATCATATCGGCTAACCTGTGAAAGGTCCACTAGAGCGCTCAAAAGATATAGCCCGACAGTGTTCCCCCTATTGGCAAACAGAGTGGTGCCGAAGAGGAACATCAGGAATCCGCGGGTATACTGTGCCACCTCCCTAGGAGTCTCAGGCTCCATCTCCGGTCTTCTGAAATGGGAAGAGAACCAAGTGTATCGGACTCTGCCCGAAGATCGATCAACTGGCGGGCGAGCCCCCAATAAGTATAACCAAGCGGCCTCCCACTCGCCCATATCCTCGTCGTATGGATGGCCCAACCCCCCACATCAAGGCCCGTCAGTATGCGAAGTCAAACGGGTCATGGTCATGTCCCCGGTGGCAGAAAAATGAAAGGAGTTGGTGGTGTTCCACCATCTCTCTACCAAAGCGCCCATCAGAGTCCTGCTAGCAGGACAGCGAGAGATCCCAGTGCAAAAAGTCCCGAACCCTGCCACATCAACCAAATCCCGGACAGCCTCCAGGAGCTCGGCATACCACTCTCTCGCCGTGATGGAGCCGTATCCACGCACGGTCTGAGCAGTCACCTGCGTTCAAGATGAACATATGTATTCAGTTTCAGAAAGAAATGAATAAGCTGTGTGCAAGTAAAATGAATAAGCTGTGTGCAAGTAAAATGAATAAGCTGCGTGCAAGTGAAATGTATGAGTTGTATGCAAAATCAGATCAAATACACAATTTGGGCTGCGTGTTCTACTCTCAATCAGTGTGTGCTGCGTGTTCACCTTCAATACGGGCCGTGTGTTTAGAAAATTAGAGTTTGGGCTGCGTGTTCTACTCTCAATCAGTGTGTGCTGCGTGTTCACCTTCAATTCGGGCTGTGTGTTTAGAAAATTAGAGTCTGGGCTGCGTGTTCTACTCTCAATCAGTGTGTGCTGCGTGTTCACCTTCAATTTGGGCTGCGTGTTCAGAAAGTTCAACAACAGGCTGTGTGTTCAGAAAATTAGAGTTTGGGCTGCATGTTCTACTCTCGATCAGTGTGTGCCGTGTGTTCACCTCAACAACGGGCTGTGTGTTTAGAAAATTAGAGTTTGGGCTGCGTGTTCTACTCTCGATCAGTGTGTGCCGTGTGTTCACCTCAACAACGGGCTGTGTGTTTAGAAAATTAGAGTTTGGGCTGCGTGTTCTACTCTCAATCAGTGTGTCCCGTGTGTTCACCTCAACAACGGGCTGTGTGTTCAGAAAATTAGAGTTTGGGCTGTGTGTTCTACTCTCAATCAGTGTGTGCTGCGTGTTCACCTTCAATTTGGGCTGTGTGTTCAGAAAATTAGAGTTTGGGCTGCGTGTTCTACTCTCGATCAGTGTGTCCGTGTGTTCACCTCAACAACGGGCTGTGTGTTCAGAAAATTAGAGTTTGGGCTGCGTGTTCTACTCTCAATCAGTGTGTGCGTATTCACCTTCAATTCGGGCTGTGTGTTCAGAAAATTAGAGTTTGGGCTGCGTGTTCTACTCTCGATCAGTGTGTGCCGTGTGTTCGCAATTAATTTATGGGTTGCGTATTCAGAAATTCAAAGTGATTGAACTATGTGCCCAAGATGCAAATAGAATATGGTGTCATAGACTAAGCATTCTAAACAAGCTGTGTGCCTGAGTGAGCAGATAAACATAACAAAAGCACAAAATGCGCGGGAAATGCAGAATACATTGCGGAAAATGTAAAAGTGAAGTAAATACCTCTCGTGCCTCGTGAGAGAGGTGAGACTCTGGCTCCCGCAAAATCAAATCCCTAGGCGCTCGATCATCAAAGTCAGTGAAATGGTAGAAAACCGCCGCGGAGAATGTGCTCCCGAGGATGATACCTCTCGAGATCAAACGACCGAACTCTCGGGGGAAGAGCCATAATATCCGGATCACCCCGGCACCTGGAGGACCTCCACCATGTGGAAAATGACCCGCCATTTCGAAAAATCTGTAACAAAGGAGCAAAAATGAGCAAAATGGACCGAAAATTGAAAAAAGTCAACAAAAGTCAACTCTCGGGAAAGGAAAAAGTCAACAAAAGTCAACCCCTGAGAAAATCTTCCAAATAATGAGACAAACTTACCTCAAGTGGTGAAAATGAGAAAACAAGCTCCAAAATCAAAATTTAATCGGTTCAAAGTGACGAAAACTGAAAGATTTCGCGAAAATAACTTGCGTGGGGCGTTGGAAAACACGTATGGAGTGCAGATCTGAGAGGAAAAATGCTCTAGGAAGGTAGAGGGACTGATTTCGGCCTTGGAGCTATGAGCAAAAAGTGTTTGGCTTTGTATATTTAAAGAAATGAGGGTGAAAAGTCAAAAATGCCCCGGATCTGGGCAAGGTGGCCGGCCGGCCACCTTTTCTGGCAGGCCGGCCATCTCCTTGCTTCCCCCCTGGCCGGCAGCCTCCCCTTGGAACCATACATGGCCGGTGGTGTTCCCAAGGTGGCCTCCAAGCTCTCTGCAAATTTTGGTGATGATTGGAGTCCCCGGGACCTGAAAAAGTACAAGAGAAGTGCACTTTCCGACGCGAAATCGCTCCGCCGGAACTTCAACTTCAACTTTCGATGCGTGTCTCATCATTACTCATCAAAAGTAAGGTGTATCCTTTTTGAATATGTTGTGACCCTTCCGGGGGTGAACCGGAGGTCGCAATGGAGTCGCCCTCGCCGAAATGCGCATTTCTTCGCTCATTGTTTTGCGACAAACATGCATCCTAGTTTACACTTGTTGTGCATTGTTATACACATCACTTGCATTCTCATACATATACTTGCATTGTTATGCACGTTTCCTTGGTATTACCATGCCTCCGTGCTTAAACTTGTGTTGTCACGCACGTTTCTTCTCGCATTGCGATGCACTCACCCATCGACATCACGTTTGTCGGCATTTCGATATCACATTGAACATATGTTGTTAAAAATATTGTGCTTGTTGAGTTTCTTTCTTTTGCAGGCATGATATTGTATGTACGGTTCATTTGAGGCTGATGCGACCAGACGAACCGCGCAGGTATCGTATCTTCTCCGTGTGAGACGTGGGAGAGTTGAACAATTCTCCGCATTCTTAACTGCATGAAATGTAGTTGTTGCTTTGCATCCTTGCTTAAAACTGTTGCATCTATTTGTGAGTACTTGCTTCATTACAGCTTGCTGTATTTGCATGATCATTGAGTTACACCCAGCTTTGTGCATATCGCTTTGCATTTTGCCCCCTGCCTGCGGGCATGCCTGCGGGCACATCTTGGTTTATCTTGCCTTTTTGTCTAAGTCTTCGGCCTTGTCAAAAATGGGTCGTCTCTGGGCTTTGACATTCACTCCCGTCATTTATGACTTCCGAGTTCTGTCAAAGAGAGGCAACTGTAGACACCCCATTTTTGACCAACCTTAAGACTCAGACGTCACCGATTGAGTGCTTGGTGATGCTGCATATCGTGCTCGTTCACAGGTCTCAGAGTCTCGGCTACGAGCCTTGCCTCCGGACTTCCAGACTCTTTTGTGCCTTGCCTCGGTTTGCGAACCAGGCTCCATTTTCCCTGTTTTCTCTTCCCGAAGGGAGGGAGGGGTCTCGTAGATCATCTCTCAGTGGCCATAGGCTACGTTTTGTGGTCGTAGGACGTTTTTCCCGTTTGGAGCCCGGTTTCCGATTTTTTGGAGCCGTCGGCCGTGTGCCTCGGTTCGGGACCGCTTAACCACCTCCGTTTGCTCCGGTTTTTGGCATACATCTTATTTCCTCCCTTTTGAGGGACACTGTGGCTCGAAAGACCAACTTCGTGGTCAAACGCCACCTCCGGTGCTTAACAGCTTGTTTTCGGGGCCCCGGGCCGCGCGTTTTGGCCCCTGAACCTTCGTTTTGCATCGGTTTGGGTCCATTTTTGGCAGGGACCTTATTTTCATTAGTATGAAGCTTGTAGAAAGGTGGGAGGCCAGCAATTGTTTTGAGGACCAGCTTTATTCCTTCATCGCCCTCCGTCGCCCGTTTTCCTCGCTAAAAAGCTAGTGTTGACCATTCCCAGGCCACTTTCTCTGGCCCTCAACCACATATTTGTGATGTACACACCTGGGAGACCACCAATATGGCATGGCTGGCCATTAACTCTTCCTGACCCTTTTGAACCCCTCTAAAAAGTTGGTTTTTCTCTCTCTTAGTTCACATTTTCAGGGTTTTCTCCACATATCTGTGTTGTGCACACATGGGAGGCCACCTTTTGGGGGTGGCCGGCCACTAATTCTCATTGACCATTTTGACCCTGGCCGGCCATACTCCTCACACCTGGTTTCTTACAGATGTACCCTCATTTCCCCCCTAGATCCTGTATCCGAGGGGGGGTCTTTTGGGGGGAAATTTGAATTTCATATTTCCCCCCCTTTCCTCCACTCCTTTGCCTATATAACCAGCACCCCCAGCTGCATTTTGAGGGGTTACAAAAATTGCTTTGAGCCTCTTGCATTAACTCTCCCTCTCTCTCTACTCCAAACATCAAAACCCCTTAAGTCCTACACCATTTTACACTACAACTCATAGCTCCACACCTCCAACATCCATTCCAGCAACTTGAGGCTATCTTCCAGAGGTCAAGAGCTCCCAAACCTAGTCCAAAAGCTGTTGAAGCTTGGTTCTACAAGGGTGAGTCCCATTTTCCCTCTTTTAAGCTTATTTTTGCATGCTTTCTTAGCCTTTGTTGCTTGCATTTTCGGGCTCCGACCCAAACTGTAAATAGTCATATTTTCAGCCCCTTTTCATGTTTGATCAAGGACCTTTTGCTGTTTGAAGTCTCTTACTATCACTTGCCTCTTTAACTCTCTTTTAGGCCTTTTTTTTTTTGCATAGTATTTTAGACATATTTCTGGGCTGTTTTGGACTTGGTCATAAACTGTAAAATACCTTGTTTTGAGCCCCTCTTCAACATTGTTGAAGGGCTCTCCTCTGTTTGAGGCCAGCAGCTACCCTTTGCCTCTTTATCCCTCTTTTAGGCCTTTTCTTGCATGATAGTTTAGCCTCACTTGTGTTTATTTTCGTGGCTTGATGTAAATTGTAAAGTGCCATGTTTTGAGCCCCTCTTCAACTTTGTTGAAGGGCTCTTTGATATTTGGAGCCAGCTGCTGTCCCTTCTCTCTATTCTCTCTTTTAGGGTCATTTTTGCATGATTGATTAGACCTACTTGTGTTCACTTTTGAGATTTGTCATAGACTAGAAAGAGGCTTGTTTTGACATCATCTTCATGTTTTATTAAGGGTATTTTCTTATTTGAGGTCACATGCTTCCTTATATGCTCGATTCCCTCCTATTTTGAGCCTTACACCCTAGCCCTTGTTGCATGCCTTGTTTGACCTTCTAGCCACTGGAATCCAGTGGATTTCCAGTGGCTTTGATGCTGTTTTGAGCCTCCAAATCAGAGGGGGGTGACCCCCTCTCACCTTGACTTGTTTAATGGTCATTTTGGCCTTCCAAAGAGACCCTATCTTGCATGCTTCTTAGTCACATTTCAGGGTCAATTTGGTGAGTTTTGAGACTATCATATTTGATTTTCAAAGTTGATTTGGGGCTGCCACATGTCTATCTTGTATGTGCCTAATAACTCCTTGTATGCCCTTCCAAAGGAGCCCCTCATTTGTGCATGTGTTGACTGTCTTTCCATGTGTATTTGGGCGTATTTTGGCATGTTTAGTTCACTAATTTTTACTGGTTTAGTGAAATTCCATGTGCTTCATATACGTGCCATGTAATCCATGTTTGATAGTCAAAATTGCATGCTATTTTAGTCCATCTTGCTAGCACCTTTTGGCCATGCTTTGAACTAGAAAAGTTCATGTTTTGGGACTTCCTTGACTCTGTCTTCATGCTTCATGATCAAATAATGCATGCTTTGTATAGCTATAGGTCATTGCGTATGCCTAGTTTTGAGTTTCGGGGTTCATCTCATGCATCGGGTGCCATATTGCCATGTTTCGGGGCTGTTTAGCATCATATTTTAGTGATGAAATCCGCATGTTTGTATGCCATATTCCATGCCTTGCCATGCTTTGGTAGAGTGGCATTCGTGCCTTAGGGTCGGTCCTCGGTTTGCGCGCATGTGTGCACGCATCTCGAGTGTCTCATTTCCATCTCATGGCCTCCTATGTGAGTGTGGCCGAGGTCCACTTGTGTTGGTATAAGTCCATTATGCATTGTGTATGCCATTTCATTTCATAGCATTGTGTATGCTAGGTTGTATGTTAGCGCATTGTGTATGCCATGTTACCTCGTGCATCGTGTATGCCATTTCATAGCATTGTGCATGTTAGGTTGTATCTTAGTTGCATTCATGCATGTCATGCATATTGCATTGTGTTTGGGATAGGAGTTAGCCCGAGCACGGGAAACGAGGTACATTTCGTACTCCGAGTGACGGAACGTGTCTCAATTCCCCAGTCGCCGACACTCCGGATTAACCATGATGGAGCCTAGGCCTTGTTATGTTTTCATGTGCATTCATTTCATATTAAGTCGTGCAATTCGACTCCTCGGCCATCACGCATCGAGATGCGCGATTGGTGGCACGAGGATCGAGGACTACGCTCCCTAAAGAGTAGTCCAGCATATATATGTGAAAATACATTGTCATGCTCCTTTCCTGCTCTCTGTTGCAGCAAATCAGAAATCGGAAATCTTTTGGGGCTTCGCGCAATATTCCGAGCTTAATTGTAAACAGAGGCTAATTGGGGTATCGCGATGGATTTCCACGCCAAGCAACTCAAACGTGCATCATTCATCATCCGGAGCGGAGTCGAGGCAGTCCCCTGGCTTGCATGCTAATTTACTGTTTTTCCTAGTTAATTTGTTAATTAATTAGGATTTTGTATTTATTCGGACTGTA
Organism: Camellia japonica; assembly: GCA_030407325.1. NCBI lineage: Eukaryota > Viridiplantae > Streptophyta > Magnoliopsida > Ericales > Theaceae > Camellia > Camellia japonica. The sequence continues at coordinate 26,825 of JAPPVO010003619.1, read as the reverse complement.
ATTATTCATTTGGGACTGTATATTATTTATTCGGACCCTCCGAGTGAGGGCAATGTTGTAATAAGTGTGCATGAGTGTGATGTATGTCTTCTAACCCCACGTCTTTCTCCCTTTTATTTACCAGCTTATGATGGTTAGATTAGGGCATGTTTCAATTAGCATACAGTATGATAGCATGTTTGCATTCATTCATTTGTTTTGCATGCACCGGGCTCGGCGCATCATAACTCACTGCATTGTATTTCAATTCCAAGTTGAATACATGTTAGCTGTAGCATTCCATATGCCATGTTTAGAATAGCCGAGCCTATTATAGTTGCATTTTTGCATGTGTTGCATTAGGCATTTCTGTATAGTTAAGATCATGCATGGATTTCTAATTAGCTTTTGTTTTGGCTTGGAGTACTCAGTGAGTTTTTATGCTTTAGCATCCTTGCATGCGTGTGAGTAACTACCATGAATAGCATGCTTACCATGAGGCTATGTGCTTATATGATATAACTGCTTGAATGCCTGTGGGTGAAGGTTGGGTTATTTGGATTGGAACAAATCATTGACTGTGAGTCTTAAGCCCACTAGATAGTGGCAAAATCATATTTTCTAAGCCCACCTGAGGGTGGCAAAATCTGCATTTTAAGCCTACTTGCGAGTAGCAAACCATCTTTCAAAAACAAACATGAAATGTTTTGTTCCAATTCAGGCGACTCGGTCTATACTTGTATGCTATGCGTATCACATAGTAAATCTAGGCTAATAACCGGAATAAGAATGCATAATGTTTTCAAAACTAGATATCATTGTTAGTAGAGGCCGATCTTTGATCGGGCGAGCGGGGGTGCTCACGAAGTGACCTTCCCCAATCGTACCCAAGTTCCCGAGCCGAGGCAACTTTGGTGATGACGGACACGTGGCCTTAGGCAAACGAGTCAGGGTTTCCTAAATTTCCCCAAAAATAAAATATTTAGGTGGCGACTCTGTATCTGGCAAAGCAGTTCATGTTTGGCACTTCTTTCAAAAAAAATCTATTTTCTCAAAACGATTCGCCGGATTTGGACTCTTTGGTTCAGATTAAGAACCGTGACATTAGAGTTCTGAACTGTAGTGAGCCCAAGATGAACGGAACGGGGGACTTCATTGCCTCCCGGGGCGTTCGGGGACGTCTACACCCCCCTGCCCTAATCTTATAGTAAACCTAGAAAATCCACCAACTATCATGGAATTTCTAACACCCACTTTTCCTTTCCCTTTATTATTTCTAGGCTTCATCTTATTAGAAATATATTCACTAATGGATACACTAAGAGTATCACCATCACCAGACTTAGAATCCAATACAATAGGCCCATGCTCAGCCCACCCATTTGGCTGGCAAATATCATATCCATGATGTTGAACTGTACCTGGCCCATTGATCTGAGTACTTCTATGCTTATGGCCCAAGAGAACTTCAAAATTGATACCTGATCTAGCCCTCGAAGACCCACTCAAACTTCTCACAAAACCTAGTATATGGGTCTGTCTACCTACTTTTAGAGTCTCATCATTACACCCCTGCTGCAAGCCTTATTTTTCCTTTATCATTGTCTCTGCCTCACGTGTGCCATCATCAATTGCTTTTCCAAGACTCTCTACATTCTTGCTTTTGTCAACCTCAGTTGATTTCCCAATGTAATCTTTAGACTCCTCAACTATTAGGATCTCCATCAAGCTACCAGCTACTTCTATCTCACCTTTTTCTTCCCCCCTAATTAGCGAATCCCCTTCAGCCAGCTCATTGTTATCTTCTACATCATCAACCACCACATCTGCCAGGTCATCTTCATCTTCCTCTACTCTGGGAACATCAATGGGTTGCACCTCACCATTGACATTAAAGCTAACATACTCGCCAACACCTTCAACTCTACTGCATGTGCAAGTCGTTTTTACCTCCTTCACAATCTACTATTCACAAACTCTTATAAGATATATTCTTCCCTTGCAATCCAGATTTATATTTGTATTTATTGGCTCCATGACTCTTGTGGCAATCTTTATCTTTCCATATCGAAAAGTTACAGCCTCACAAGTATCTCCAACAAAATAAATCACCTCCCTCATAATCTTCCAATCTTTCTAAAGGTATCTGTATTCCATACATTGAGTGGTATTCCATAGCAGCTCAGCCATACAAACATCTCTTGCTCAAGATATAGATCTGTTAACCATTCCTTTATGTATTCACTCTATTCCTGAAACCAGACAATAAGCTTGCTTCTATTGATTCTTATATCCTCCTTTGACTGGAAAGTTATCGCAACATCACGACCTCCACCCTCTCTTACTAACACATCAGTCATTTCTTTTTGTTTGAGTTCTTCTTTGATTGCCAGAACAGATAATATTGGTTTGAGCCTTAGAATGATGCTTTCATACAGCCATCAATTGCATATCTCATCTACATTAATAGTAATGTTATGTTTGTTGACTGAGGTTGCTCCTTTTAGAACCTCTACAAACGATCTTCTATCAATGCCCTGGTTCAAACTTTTCGTCATAGAGTTTACTGTTGCATTTTTTCCCTCAAACGTCCTCCTTATTGCAGGCTTCAACCATTTGTTTTCTCCATTGTCCTTCCCATACTTTGCGATTTTTACGGTCAGTTTTCTATCATCTATCCATAGCCCATTTGCTTTTTGTGCTGCCACATTGGCTGCAACATGGCAATCAAAACGCATAAAACCAAATCTTGTGTTTGATGATCTCCTGCTTTTTTGAGGAATGAATACATCCCTAACCACCCCAAACTTAGTGAACAACTCATGCAAACCTCTTGGATTCATTGTTTCAGGTATATTGTCCACAAACAAAGTGAATAGACCTGATCTTCCTCCATCAATCCTTACTCCTTGGTTCCTTGATCTTCGTCTCTACTTCAACACTGGAATCCACCCTTCTTGCTCCCTTTTGCCTTGCATTTCCTTCTTAGTTGGGAGTACCAGAAAGGCTTGCCGAAGCTGGTGCTCTTAGAAGTTATGTGGTTCAATTTATACGTCCATGAACAAGATAACAACAATACTTCACTATGTAGGAAACAAGTTTACAATAATTAATTGTCTCTCACACTCTCAAATCCCCTAGAATATACCCAAATTGTCTCTCACACTCTAAAACTCGTATTTGTTATAATGTTAGTTTCATACTTTTGACATAATTATATTTTTTCAAATTTTAATTCACATAATAGTTAGATTATTTTTTTCATCAATAATTTGTTAGTTGTATGAATGAAAAAAAATATTATTTTCATTTATTTTCTACTAAATGTACATTTATTTATTTATTTCAATATCTATCCACCATCTACATTAGTTTCTACAGAAAATATCCATCTATTTTTTTGCATAGGTTTGTGATCAAATCATGTGGATATTGATATTTGACCAATTTAATCTTTTACATGAATGATTCATTTAGTGAACTCTACAAAATAAACAATTTAGATTACTAAAATAAATCTAATAAGGGCCATAAAAAAATAAACTACAACACCTATTCCATTTTGATAGAGTGAAGAGAAACCTTCCTTTAAATTTAAATTTCACATAGTAAAAAATGAAAAATCAAATTAAAACAAAATGAAAAGAAAAGTAGATGTCATAAGGCCAACATTATACTACTCAACCAAAAGTTGCCCTATTTTCTTTTGATATAATTAAATTTATATTTGAATGACATGAACAAAAGAGAATGAGTGAGAATCTTATAATCAGGCATATTGTCTAGGGTTTGTGTAGCATCATTTTGTGGTGTGAAATTGTAAATTTAATTTTTAAAGAGAGAAGTTTAACAATCTATGTGATATTTATTTCTTTCCTATGATGGAGGTAGTATATAGATGGAGTGAGGCTTCGTTTGAGAATAGACTATTTTAGTAATTTTTTGACTTTTTATGAAAATATATACAAAAAAATAAAGATAGCGATGTGACAACTTATAGTGATTTTTAACTTTTTGACTAAAATGATTACTCCTCAAATGAAGCCTAATAAAGCTTGTTGGCCTTTGTGGTTGTTGCCTTTGAAATTATTGTTGGGCTAATAGTCACAAAGATATAATATAAGTGTTATAATTAGCATTCCATTAATTATTTTGAACTTCTTATTTTTTAATTTTTTTTTTTTTATTACAATAATAATCTCAAGTGAAATTACTAAAAATGACATTAATAATTTTGGGATACCCAATCTCACAATTAAGCCCACATACCTACTACATCATGAGTTAGGACTTATGAGAGTATCCACCTCCACCACCACCCATCCATCTTCCCAAAATCCCACCTTCAAAATCTATCCACCCTCGAAACCTTGAAAACATTTTGGCAGCAAAATTCTGGCGACAACGATGGTAATCATTTGATTAAATACACTTCTTCGGCAATGACAATGAGTGAATTTTTTTTTAGCAACCACAACTCCATGAGACGAGAGGAGTACAACAATAAAAACTTAGAAAATATTCATAGTTTTGATGGTGTTCTTAACTCAGAGAAGATTGGCCTTATAAATGTAAGTTTCTTGAAAAAAATTACAAAAATAATAAACACTGTTTGTTATTGTTTTTGGAATTAAACTCCCGAACATATGGTTGAATTCGGAAATATAGGCTCGAACATTATTTATTTATTCGGGAATAGATAACCGAACATTTCTTATTTGTTTTGGAACAGATAACCAAAGCAGCAGCAGAAGCAAGCAAACAAAGGAGGTCTGACCACACTTGGGTGGTCAATCGGTGGGTGAAATCCTACTCAATTTTGCTCACACAGAGAGCATACAAATACAGTGAGGCCATGGATGAATCATATAAAACCAACCAAAGATGTATGAGAGAGGATTCTATTGTGTGTGTGAAAAGAGAGAAAAGAAAAAAAAAAAAATCAAACAGATTGACAAATCTCATAATAAAGTAGAGAAAAAATTTCTTAATCACCACAAATTTTTTTTCATTGGCTTTGGGAAGTTCCACCGTTATGAATTTTGTTAAGATTTTGGAAGAAAGGCTTTTTGGGGTGTAGGGCATGTGGGGTGTGCATTTGAATGGGTGAAATATTTTATAAGGATAATTTTTGTATTTTTTGGGAGGACAAAATAAATTTTTGAAGTTTTACAATTTATAAGTGAGGCTCCAAAGAAATTAGGGGTCCAAAATAGTTGATAGGGTACTAATAGCAACACTCTATAATATACTTCTCATACGTTTAATTACTTTCTTACCCGTTCATTAAAAAATAAAATAAAAATTCTAAAAATGATTTACATTCGTGGACGGATGTGAGTTCTTTCACGGGGATGTAGTTTCTATGAGAATCTTATTTGATTTAGAAGGTAATTAGAAATTATATTTCATTCTAAAACAACATAATGAAAATAAAATTTGAATAATGAAAATAAATTGTTTGTCACAAAATTTATTTCAGCTGATTTCTGAGAGTTCATGGCAACTATTTGGTACAAAGTTCAAAAATTAGATATACTTTTTAAACTTAATGTTGAGATAGTGTATTAAAATATTTAAAACAACACTCTTTTTCTCATATCTTTTTTACTTATCAATCAATTATAGTACTTAACATTATTGGGTCTAAAAAATAAGTTTGTATATAATTTTCTTAACTTTTAAATAAGTTTAAAAAATTAATTATTTAAAAATTAAGAGAAAAGTGCTTTTAATTTTTAATTTTTAACTTACAATAAATAATACCTCAAATTAATCGGTAAATACCGAGTTATCAAAAAAAAAAAAAAATTACATCAAGCATACTCATTGTGAAAACTTTAAATTGTTTGAATCAGTTAAATAACTAAAACTCAACTTAAAAAAATGAAAATGAAAATGAAAGTGAAAAAGCAAAACCACTTCCTAATATATTCATACAAGAATGATAACTGTCACTTTCAAAAAAATGATTTTCACTGTCAAATACACGAAAGAACTGTACTTTCCTATTTGTTTATTAATAGTAAGATATCAAAGATGCTTTTTAAAACAATTCAATGATTAAGACTTGAGAATCAAGAACTCTCATCAAAATCACCCATTTCTTTACCTATTCTATTTTTTTTCCGCTCTACTTATTTCAGGAAAACGCGGCCGACCCCCAATAATTGCCGACCCCCAGTGACCCCCAGTCCACGTGGCTGTGGGTGATTGGAAGAAAAGAAAAAAAAAAAAAAAACTGGCGAATGGCGCTGCGCCACGTCACTGGAGGTCGACCCCCAGTGGGGGTAGGAATCACGGTTGTTTCCAAAATGGTCATCGGGCGTTTAGATATTAGTTATTTTAATTTTTTTTAATAAAATGATGTGTAAAAAAATAGATAATGATATGACAATTTATAATGATTTTTAACTTTTTAGTTATTTTCTTTGCTCCCCAGCTAAGGCCTCAATTACATAAAAGATTAAAATAGGGAATTAGATTTCCTAGACATAATTTATTTATTTATTTTTAAATAATGTGCAGTTTCAAATCAACTATTATATAGTAAGCTCTATACTTAAAAATGAATTTAAACTGCATATTATATAGTATTGCTCCAAAAGGATTAGGATCATCAGCTATGATCTCTCTGTAATAGTTTTATTGAGATAATTCAACGGTCTATGTTCAAAGTTAAAATAAAACAATATTGTTTCAATATGTGTATATGTTAAAAAATACATGGTATTTGATGATATTTTACTTCCATTTTAAATTTATATTATTGAATTATGTATTTTATTAATGTATCTTATTGTAACAAAAATAATGATAGAAAAATCCTTATTCGCTTTGTAGAGAGTGTGTTGTTGTCTCTGTTTGTTTCACATCTCTGTACATGTAGAATTTTCCTTGCATAAATTCAAAATAGTTGTTATGAAAACAACTTGAATTGAATACTCGAAAATGCTGTATAAAAATCCTATGGTAGGGCAATTCTATATTCATTGTTCAATAGAGTGATCAAAGAAAGCTTAACCAACAAGGAGGGCAGATTGATTGTTATTCTTTTTGGACCACAAGCCCACTAGTTCCCCTAATCATGCTATCCCCATTTTTTTTGTTTCTTAATTAATAGCCTCTTATTTCAAAAGTTTGAAACAAAATCAATTAATTATTTAATAATTTCGGAATACCATGTAGTATTGTTTAAATGATACTCTCAATCAATGACGTAACAAAATACTTTATGAGTTAGATAATGATGACTTATCTTTATTCAACAGTGTTAGATTCACATAAATAAATCACATAGTGTGTTGTGTGACTAAGAATTATTTCGAGTGTGAGTACACCAAATCCAAAAATAAATTTCATCCTTACGATGCATTTTCTGTACACTTTTCTATGTTTTATTTTGGTACACATAGCATCATTAATCTTTATTAGGTAGTTGAGAGATGCATACACTCATCTATTGTTTTTGCAGTTCATCATTTGTCGGGAGTACTGTGCAGTAAATGTCACATTGTATTATCAGATTACTTAATAATTTTCCTATAAAGTTAGGGGTACTTTAGTAAATTTACTCAATTAAATTATGACAATTGGCATGTCCTTGATCCAAGAAGAACAACATACAATGGATGCCCACGTGTCAACATGCTACCCCTTGGAACCTGATAGAACAATGCAGCTATTGTTGTTATATATGCACATGAAAACTGTATACACTGCTCCCCTCTGTTACATTATTGCGCTCTCTGTCTCTCTCTCTCTCTCTCTCTCTCTGGTTGTTAACATAGAAGAAGTAGAAGGAAGAAGAAGCTCAAAAAAAGGAATAGCCGGAGTTTCTATGGAAGTTGGCCGGAAAATGTCCAACTTGCTCGGAGAAGAGCGAGATGGGTATAGCTTGAACCTCAAGGAGACTGAGCTCTGCCTTGGCTTGCCTGGTGGAGGCGGAGGAGCTGAGGCGGAGATGGTGAAGATCACTGGAAAGAGAGGCTTCTCCGAGACTGTTGATCTGAAACTCAACCTTATTCAACCTAATAATCAATCAGTTGTGGATCTGAAGGAGAAGATGAAGAACAGTCCACCAAAGGAGAAGATGAACCTCCGTCCCCCCTGCACTAAGGATCCGGCTAAGCCACCCGCCAAGTAAGTCTTTTCAAGCATCCTTTCCTATTCTCATGCTTCCGCCACTACAATAAATGTACGCAGTCTTATCCCAACGTGTAGATAGATTGTTTCCATGATTTAAGTCAGTGACGCCCAAATTATACTAAACCAACCTTATGAGAAAGGTTTTAAATGACAGTGTAAAACTCTGTTAAGATACATATTTTTTTTTTATCAGAAAAGAAAAATTTCATCAACAACATGAAATTAAGAGTACAGAAAGATGAAGTGCATCGAGAGAGATTTGGAAAGATACATATTGATATGTTCTGTATAGTGATATCGACTGATGTTAGATAGTATCAGTTAATATCTCAACTATCAACCAATATATTGCCCGATCTCTAACAATATTGGTTGATATATGGATCAAAAATTTAAAATTTTGATATTACGGGTTGATCTGATACGTAATAACCAATATTTAAAACCTGACAGCGAGGGTTACCCTAATGGCAGAATTTACAGCAGAGGATTTTTTAGGGTTAAATGAATTAATAGATACATATGAACACTAACATAATTTCCTTTGGTGTTTAGGGCACAGGTGGTGGGTTGGCCGCCAGTTAGGTCATTCCGGAAGAACATAATGTCTCAGAAGAGCACCACTGAGGAGGTAGAGAAGACTAGCAGCAGCAGTGGTGGCGGTGTAGCATTTGTGAAGGTTTCCATGGATGGCGCACCTTATCTTCGTAAGGTGGATCTGAAGATGTACAAGAGCTACCAAGAACTCTCTGATGCCTTGGCCAAGATGTTTAGTTCCTTCACCATGGGTATGTATAAATAATTTTATAAACAATAATTGCATGCATGTAACTCATGAAAGAGATTGAGAGTCGTACTCAAGGTTTTAAGTAACTGTTGTGGTCGATATAATGGTAACAGTGGTGATGGCGCAGTTTCAAGAGTCATACAATTTTATTTTTTTATGCCTCATAGTATGTATGATCATGTCCTTTGTTTAGCAGTTAGAGATCTAGAGCCATTTTTATGATATAGTTTTTAATTTTCTAAGAAAACTATTCATATCCAGTTCTATCATGAAAGTAATTCCATTTTGAGTTAACTGAAAAACAGAACAGCATATTCTTTTCTTCCATTATTTTGGTAGCATAGTAGTATAAGAAGAATAATAGTACTATATGGCACAAGAAAAAGTGGATCTTAATCATCATGGTGATGCTAAGCCTAGCTAGCTTGTGAGTGTTAGTGTCCCATTTAATGGTAATAGAAAAGACTATATGCAGCTAGAAAAAGTAGGCCAAAACAATTGTTAAAAAATAAATTAAATAATGCAGATTTAAATTTAATGTATTATGAGTTACACTCAGAATGAATCTAGTCTAGAAATTTCATCTCGTGGCTAATTTTTCAATTACTTTTTTTATTTTTTTGATTCCGTAGCATTATTGAGTAATAATTTCATTAATGTAGGTAACTATGGGGCCCAAGGAATGATAGATTTCATGAATGAGAGCAAGTTGATGAATCTGTTGCACAGCTCCGAGTATGTGCCCACCTATGAAGATAAGGATGGAGACTGGATGCTCGTGGGGGATGTCCCATGGAAGTAAGTTTTTCATTTTCTTTTTCCCTAAAAAAGCCCTAAAACATGTGACCATATGGATAAATATATATATATATATATATATAGGAAGTACCAAGTACAGATCTACACAAAGCCATTGATGTCAGATTCTTGATGAATCACTGAACACCTTTTGTACATTAACACTAGGGAAAATGTTATTTATGATTAAATTTTACTCTAAAAATTACTTCAAAAGCATGGTGTATGGTGTAAATTAAAGTTCATGAGATGTGACAATGATTGTGGTCTATAGATATAATTTTTTGGATATTTTATTTTGAGTAATTTTCTAAGTATGTAGTATTATTGTAAAACTAATCTCTTGTGCATATAACACAAAGGAATACTTTTACAATTTTGCAAGATACCCACAAATATTATTAAATTCTTTTATGCAGTTCGAAATGTATGAACAATATTTATTTTAGATATGACCCACAATTTATTAATTTTAAATTTATATCATATACTCTACTTTTGGGTAAATTTTTGATTAATTTTGTTTAGGTAACTAAGAATTATTGATATACTCTTATGGCTGACATTGTGAAATGTCACAGCAATGGTCCAGATTATAATAAAAATCCGAACTGAATTTCATGCCAAAACTTAAAAATAAAATTTGTTGCATTAAAAAAAGTTAATGATCCATGTTTTATTAACTTCATACAGGATGTTTGTTGATTCATGCAAACGTCTTCGCGTAATGAAAGGATCTGAAGCAATTGGACTTGGTAAGCACTACCTTTTTTTTTTTTTTTTTTTTGATCGGCGAAAAAGAAATTTTATTGATGGAATAAACAAGTACAAAGTACAAGAAAAATTACATCAATAAAGAAAAAGGAAATGCAAAAGTATCACAATGAGCTAAGTGATCCCAACTAGGTTGACACCACAAAGCTCATCCTATCATTTGCTAGCACCCCCAAGTTGGTGAGAGACTAACAAAAAAAAACAGACCAAAGTAAGCACTACCTTCATATGTCAAAATTTCTAGTATACTTTGTATCAAATATTTATGTGCAACCTTTTATTATTCAAGCTAAAAAGTTGATCAACTACGTCAAAACATTGAGGATTAATACCTTTGGGATGTATTTGGATATTGAATTTATATAATTTTTTTTTCTTTCTTTTTCTCTGTACATTTTTTTTTTTTTAACAGATTCAAGATCCAAATAGAATCTTAAATTTTAATCCATTTTTGTTGCAAAAGTAACGTATGTTCATTTTAATTGTAAATACATAAAACAATGGATAATTTGTTTAACAAAATTACAACTTAACTAATAAGGTAAACCTTATTATTTCATAAATTTTATGCTGAATATTCAACCAGACAGTAACATTTTTTTAAATAATATATTATTTTAAGTTTGAATGATAAAACCTAAATATGTCACATCATTATATATAAAAAATTTATGTACAGTTTTTATGTTTAAATACCATTACTCTCTTTATGTAATGTTTTAATTAATTAAATTTTTTTAATTTAAATTAATTATTATTTTTTTTTTTAACTTTCAGCACCAAGAGCCATGGAGAAATGCAAGAGCAGGTGCTGAACAGTACCACAATTGCCTGCTCTTCCTGAATGTAACACACTTGCACAAGGTGGATCAAGCAAGGTGTTGTTTGGATGTGTCTGTAATAATATTTTGATTTCATAGTATATAATATAATATAATATATATCTGAAAGATCTGAACATTTGTAATCGACAAGAAGCAATAGGACTTGTCTGGCTTGTTTATTAATTATGTCCTATAATTTTATTTTATTTTTGTAATGTTGTCTTTGCTGGCACAGTTGTTGGTGTGTGTGTGTGTTTTTTTTATTCCAATTTTAATGCAAATTTTTTTTTCTTCCACAAGATTCATCAAATCATGTATTCCTTTTGTTTATTCATTAATCTATTAAATATTATCATTATTTTCTGGGTGAGAAAGCTAATCAATGAAATCAATGAACCCAAGTGAGGGAGGGAACAAGACCATGTGCATGTTGATGGGGCATATGTTCATGGTCATTAATTTACGTTTATCACTTGTTTATTAATTTTTGATAATCAAATATTTACATGATTAGTGATGTAGATTCCTTCTTGAATGGCAATAAATGGGTTTGGAGCTACAATGTGCCATGGTGGGTAGGAGCACATGCATGTGTTGCCTTTGTGTGTACATATATTTTAAAATTATTTTTATGGGATCACCAACATTTGATAGGTTAATGGTATTTGAAGTTTCCATTCTAAGAATGTCAAATAAATTCTATGGACTTTCTTCTTCTCCCTCACTAACATTTGGTGTCATTGTATTTAATCGAGTGTTCTTGGATCCCACATGCTTTACCTACTGGAAATAATTATAATTTTTTTTTTCTTTTTATTTCACCACATACATATATAACAAGATTTATATGATTTTTCCTTATATAATTTTTTCCAATTGCAAATCCAATCACAACCATCAAATTAAGCACTTATATAAAAAGTGACTCAAACTTGACATATAGCATTTTTGTAGATAAATACACAAAAAATAGGATGTATATGTTGAAGGCAACAAAAGGTCTCTTTAACAATAGTCTAGATTAATTTTTTTTGATAATCAGTTTGTGATCATCTTAACTAATCTCAAGACATTGAAATTAACAATGAGATAAATTTTCAGTTATCCCTTGAGATGATTCGAATCCAAAAGTTTGAATTTTATTGTACAGCCCTCAAAATAATGCATAGAAACCCACATTATTGACATGCATAGACATAAGTAAACAAAACTTAATTCCATTCATCAGAGTATTCCTTACAATTGTATTACATGTTAACAATAAAAGTAAATGCCCAACGGGCTTACAACTTTCCAAGCCAACACTTGGTTACACAAAAAGGGAGTACTAACTCATAACACATTAAGCCCTTGGCTTGAATTTACATGTAATACATAAAAGATATCACAAAAAGTTTTTCAGCCTCTAGCCTCCCAAGCTACGTCCTTGGCATACCAATTGTACCTGAAAATGATGTCCCATATAGGGTGAGCCACAACCCAGTAGAAATATACTAAACCAAATATAAGCAATGGCTAAAACAATAGCATTTGATAGGTGGTTAACACTTATAAACCATTTTATATCACAGTCCTGTTCCATGACAATTATGTCCATGTTACATTCCACTTTCCTTTACTTATCCAAATCATTTCGTATACATGGCTCAGAACTTGGCCAAACAATTCAATGAGACTATAACTTGTATATCAATACTTTCATATTTCACGACAGATACACATATTTGATGCATCACTATCATATTAAGACACTTCCATACTTCACAAATGATACACAGATTTGTTGTATCAATACTTCAATTTAATACACATATTTGCTGTATTAATGGAGTCCATCCCCTATCTCCTCCCAAACAGGTTTGAGAGTCCATCCCCTATCTTCCCCCAAACCATGGAGTACATCTCCCATCTCCTTCCACACAATACACATATTCCAAGTATATAAATAATTATCATATACAAGAATCAATCAATACATATATTTGATGTATTATTCCAACTGTTATACTAAATGACATATTCAATGTGATTAGTTTCAGTTTTCCCTAATCAACATACAGTGTGTACAACAATCACGACTATCCTCCACCGATAGCCCAAAGTAGTTATTTCTAAACAGAAAATAAATGCATTAAACAAGTATAATATTTACTTTTACATAGGTGAGTGATAAATTAATCCAACTACACCATTCAATCCCATAACTCTCCAATTTCACAATTTCCAATTCAATTTCATATTTCCCCAAATTAATTATACCAATTAATTTATCACAATAATTAGGGCATTTTTCCCTAATCCTCAATATCAACCCTAAGGTCCAATTTCATCGATAATACAACAATAATCCCGCTACTCAATGTCTCACATACATATGGGTTTTAATATCTGAAAACCTGCCCTTTTATAAATTACACAATAATCCCAACTTTTCTGAAAATTTCCCAACATCACAAACTAATCAAAATGACCAAAATTAAAGACAAAGCTCATAAGATGGAGTAGGGTATCCCTACCTTGAATTGAAGAGACCAAAGGGAAAGATGGTTGTAGACGTCCCCGAACACATCCCGGGCGAGGGAGTGCGAGTCCCCCCCGTTCTGGTTCGATATTGGGTCACTACAGTTCGAAGGACTCAAATGTCACGGTTCTTAATCTTGAACCAAAGAGTCCAAATCCGGCAAATCGTTTTTGAAAACAGATTTTTTTTTAAAGAAGTGCCAAACATGGACTGCTTTGCCAGATACAGAGTCGCCACCTAAATGTTTTTAATGGGAAATTTAGGAAACCCTGACTCGGTGCCAAAGGCCACGTGTCCGTCATCACCAAAGTTGCCTCGGCTCGGGAACTTGGGTACGATTGGGGAAGGTCACTTCGTGAGCACCCCCGCTCGCCCGGTCAAAGACCGGCCTCTACTAACCATGATATCTATTTTTAAAAACATTGTGTGTTCTTATTCCGGTTATTAGCCTAGATTTACTATGTGATGCGCACAGCATACAAGTATAGACTGAGTCGCCTGAATTGGAACAAAACATTTCATGTTTGTTTGTTTGAAAATGGTTTGATGGTGCTACCCGCAGGTAGGCTAAGACGTGGATTTGCCACCCTCGGGTGGGCTTAGGAAAACATGATTTTGCCACTATCTAGTGGGCTTAAAACAAACATTTGATGAATTGTCCCAATTCAAGTAACACAGCCTCCACCCACAGGCATTCAGGCAGTTATATCACATAAGCACATAGCCTCATGGTAAGCATGCTATTCATGACAACACTCACACGCATGCGAGGATGCTAAAGCATAAAACTCACCGAGTACTCCAAGCCAAAACAGAAACTAAATTAGAAATCATGCATGATCCTAAGTATACAGAAATGCCTAATGCAACACATGCAAAAATGCAAACTACAGCAGGCTCGGCTATTCTAAACATGGCATATGGAATGCTACAGCTAACATGTATTTAACTTGGAATTGAAATACAAATGCAGTTTGTATGATGCGCCGAGCCCGGTGCGTGCAAGACAGATGAATGAATGCAAACATGCTATCATACTGTATGCTAATTGAAATATGCCCTAACCTAACTGTCATAAGCAGGTAAATAAAAGGGAAGAAAGACGTGGGGTTGGAAGACATACATCACACTCACCCACACTTATTACAATTATGCCCTCGCGCAGAGGGTCCGAATAAATAATACAGTCCGAAATGAAAGAATAATACACAAATTCCTAATTAATTAACAAATTAACTAAGAAAAACTGTAAACTGGCATGCAAGCTAGGGGCTGCCTCACTTCCGCTGAATGATGTATGCTGGGCTGCCTTTTTGGAAATCCACTGGGATGCCCCAATTAGCCTCTGTTTGCAATGTTTCTCGAAATGCGTGCCAAGCCTCGGAAGACTGCTGATTCTTGATATGCTGCAACAGAGAGCAGGAAAGGGGCATAGCAATGTATTTCACAAATATATGCATGCCTCGATCCTCGTGCCACCAATCACGTATCTCGATGCATGATGGTCGAGGAGTCGGATTGCACAACTCAATATAGGATGAATGTAGATGAATGCTACAACAAAACCTAACTCCATCATGGGTAATCCGGAGTGTCGGTGACTTGGGAATTGAGACCCGTTCCGTTACTCGGAGTACGGAACGTGCCTCGTTTCCCGTGCTAGGGCTAACTTCTATCCCGAACACGATGCAATATGCATGATATGTATGAAATGCAACTAATATGCAATCCTAACATACACAATGTCATGAAATGGCATACACGCTATACGAGGTAATATACAACCGGGCATACACGATGCTATGGATGAAATGGCATACGCAATGCAATAATGGGCTTACACCAACATGAGAGAGCCTCAGCCACACTCACACGGGAGGCCGATGGATGAGAATGAAGTGCCTCGAAATGCGTGCACACGGGCACGCAAACCGAGACAATGGCATACGCAATGCAATGAGACTAAAATGGCATACAGAATGCAAAATGGACTTACACTAACATGAGAGAGCCTCAGCTACACTCACATAAGAGGCCGTCGGATAAAAGTGAAATGCCTCGAAATGCGTGCACACGGGCACGCAAACCGAGGAGATGGCATACGCGATGCAATGAGACTAAAATGGCATACAGAATGCAAAATGGACTTACAATAACATGAGAGAGCCTCAGCTACACTCACATAAGAGGCCGTCGGATAAAAGTGAAATGCCTCGAAATACGTGCACACAGGCACGCAAACCGAGGAGATGGCATACGCGATGCAATGAGACTAAAATGGCATACAGAATGCAAAATGAACTTACACTAACATGAGAGAGCCTCAGCTACACTCACATAAGAGGCCGTCGGATAAAAGTGAAATGTCTCGAAATGCGTGCACACGGGCACGCAAACCAAGGAGATGGCATACGCGATGCAATGAGACTAAAATGACATACAGAATGCAAAATGGACTTACACTAACATGAGAGAGCCTCAGCTACACTCACATAAGAGGCCGTCGGATAAAAGTGAAATGCCTCGAAATGCGTAGACACGGGCACGCAAACCGAGGAGATGGCCCTAAGGCATGAAATGGCATGGAGATGATATGCAAACATGCAAATGAATTTTGGCACTGAAATGTGGGGGAAAACAGCCCCGAAATGAGGCGAAAGTACACCCGATGCATGAAATAGCCTCGAAACATGAATTTAGGCACCCGAAATGGCCTATAGCTATACCAAAGATGCACAATATAGACATGGAATGAAAATACAGTAGCAAGACAGCCCCAAGAAAAGCATTTTCCAGCCATAAAAAGGGTTAAACAGCAAACACACATAGGATTAAGCAAGAATGCAAAAATGGCCCCGCAAGAGGGGCATTGAAGCAAGTGATACATGTGATGCCCAAATGGAAAAATATCCTTCTACAACACTGATGAGGGACTGAAAATATGAACATTTACAGTAGATGACATCCCCCAACTCAGTATGAAAACATGCTAAAAATGTCGTGCAAGAACTAGGATACATAAAGCTATAACATGAGGTACCCCAAACATTCATCAAACCAGAAAATACCCTTAATTAAATATGTCAATAAGATCAAAATATGACTCTTTCCAGTTCTGATGATGGCCGAAAACAGAAGCTAGATAAGCTTAAAAAAGCATGCAAAAATGGGGGTCAAAGAGGGGTATAATGACAAGTATAACATGGAGACCCCCAACAAGGTTGATCCCTTCTACAATGTTGTAGAGGGACACAAAATAATCTTACTCACAGTTCATGACATGCTCCAAAACAATTTACATATAGGCCAAAAAAATCATGCAAATTTACGGTAAATAGGAGGAATTGTGAAGCAAGTGCAAGATAGGGGGCCCAAACAGGGTTGAGCCCTTCTTCAATGTTGAAGAGGGGCTCAAAATAGGCCCTCTTACAGTTTACATTATGCTCGAAAACAGATCACACATGGGCTATAAATTTCATGCAAAATATTGGCATATAAGATGATATTGAAACAAGTGTGCCATAGAGGGCTCAAACAGGGTTGAGCCCTTGAACAAACATGAAGAATAGCTCAAAATAGACCTAGTTTTAGTTAAGGTCGGAGCCCAAAACAATATAAAATAGGCTTAAGAAATGGGGCAAGAAAGTGCTACAAAAGAGGGAGATTGAGACTTACCCTTGTAGACAAGTCTTGGCTGCCTTTTGCTTGAAGAATGGATGCCTTCTAGCTGCTGGAAAGCTCTCCTAGCTGCTGGAATGGAGTTGTGATGGTAGAGCTTGAAGATGATGAGGAAAATGGAACCAAAACTTGAAGGAAATGAAATGATATATGTGTATGCTCCAACCAATCCTTCTAACCTTCTTTCTTGAGTTGGGAGGACAGCAATATAGACCAGAGAGGGAGAGAAGAGTCCTCTTCAAAATGGAGGGAAATGAGCTCTTATTTCCCTTCAAAAGGTTCCCCCGGATAGAGATATTTTTTGGGAAAAACCAAGACACAGCTGGAATGGACTCACACTGAGGAAGCAGGCCGGCCATGTGCTTTTGCTGCAGGTGGCCGGCCGGCCACCCCCTATGGCCGGCCGGCTAGGGGTCAAAAGGGTCAATTAGAGTTTCTAGCCGGCCACCAAAGATTGGTGTCCTCCCATGTGTGTACTACAACACCCTATGGTTGGAAATTGGCAACTCTGAAACAAGAGAGACAACAAGCCACTTTTAGAAGGGGTTCAAAAGGGTCAATTAGAGTTACTGGCCGGCCATGTGTTTTTAGGATCCTCCCATGTGTGTACAACACAAATATGTGGTTTTGGCTCGAAGAAAATGGCCCTAGGGTGTTCAACATTAGCCCGGAAGTGAGAAAAACGGGCGTCGGAGGGCGCCGGAAGAGCATAACTAGTTGCTGAGACAATTGCTGGCCTCCCACCCTCCAGTGATCTTCCTGGTGATAAAACAGAGGTACCTGCCAAAAATGAACGAAAAACGATGCAAAACGAATGCTCGGGAGCTAAAACGCACAGTTCGGGATCCCGAAAATAAGCCGTTAAGCACCGAAAGTGGCATTCGGCCACGAAGTGGGTATCTTAGACCCCAGTGTCCCTCGAAAGGGAGTAAATGAGATTCATGCCAAAAACCGGAGGAATCGGGGATGGTTGGGTGGTCCCGAACCGAGGCACACGGCCTGACGGCTCCGAAAACCGGGAACCGGGCTCCGAAATGGGCAAAATGGCCTACGGCCACGAAATGTAGCCCACGGCCACTGAGAGATGGTCTACGGGACCTCTCTCTCCCCTCAGGAAAGAAAACAGAGAAAACCGAGTCCGGTTCGCAAACCGAGGCAAGGCACAGAAGAGGGTTCGGGAGTCTGGAGGCAGGGCTCACGACCGCGACTCTGAGACTTCTGAACGAGCACGATATGCAACACCACCGAGCGCTCAATCGGTGACATCTGAGTCTTAAGGTCGGTCAAAAATGGGGTGTCTACAGTTGCCCTTCTTTGACAGAACTCGGAAGTCACAAGTGACGGGAGTGAATGTCAAAGCCCAGAGACGACCCATTTTTGACAAGGCCGAAGACTTAGACAATCATACAAGATGAACAGAAATATGCGCCCGCAGGCGTGCCCGCAGGCAAAGGGGGGGCAAAATGCAAAGCGATATGCACGGAGCCAGATGTAACTTGATGATCATGCAAGTGCAGCAAGCTGTAATGAAGCAAGTATTCGCAAATAGATGCAATAGTTTTAAGCAAGAATGCAAAGCAACAACTACATTTCATACAGTTAGGAATGCGGAGAATCATTCAATTCTCGTCGCGTTTCACATGGAGGAGATACGATACCTGCGCGATTCGTCTGGTCGCACCAGCCTCAAATGAACCGTACATACAATATCGTGCCTGCAAAAGAGAGAAATTCAACAAGAACAATATGCTAACAACATATATCCAATGCGATTCCTGTGGTTCCGAAAGTTTGACACACGCAGTGTCGGTGAGTAAATGTAACACAATGCAAGAAAGGAACGCGCGTGACAACGCATGCTCGAGCACAGAGGTATGGTACACCAAGAAAACATGCATGACAATGCAAAATGTTGATGAGAATGCAAGTTATGCGCACAATAATGCAAAACGAGCATAAACCAGGGTGCTCGTTTGTTGCGAAACAACAAGTAAGGAAACGCGCATTTCGGCGAAGGCAACTCAATCGCGGCCTCGGGTTCACCTCCCGGAGAGGTTACAACATGCTCAAAAAGGATACACTCTGATTTTGATGAGTAATGATGAGACACATGTCAGAAATTGCAGCTGAAGTTCCGGCGGAGCAATTCCGCGCCAAAAGGTACACTTTTCTTGAACTTTTTCAGGTCCCGGGAACTCCAATCTTCCTCAAAATTTGCAGGGAGCTAGAGGGGGGTGTGGGGGACATGGCCGGCCAGGTGGTTGCCCAAGGGGAGGCTGCCGGCCAGGAACCAAAAAGCAAATGGCCGGCCAGCTAGGAAAGGTGGCCGGCCGGCCACCTGCACAAAATAAGGGGCAATTTTGTCTTTTGCCTCATTTTCTATATATATCCTCATCCATTCAATCCAAGACCACACCCACAGCCGTGAAAACTTCTCCCCTTGCCTCCCAAACCATTTTTTCTTTCAGATCTGCACTTTATACGCGCTTTTCAGCCTCCCACGCAAGTTGTTTTTGCGAAATCTTTCAGTTTTAAGCACTTTAAGTCGATTAAATTTTGATTTCGGGGCTTCTTTTCTCATTTTCACCACTTGAGGTAAGTTTGTCTCAATATTTGGAAGATTTTCTCAGGAGTTGACTTTTGTTGACTTTTTCGTTTCCCGGGAGTTGACTTTTGTTGACTTTTTCCAATTTTGGCTCATTTTTGCTCCTTTTGCAGATTTCTTGAAATGGCGGGTGATTACCCTCATGGTGGAGGTCCTCCAGGTGCCGGGGATGATTTTGATATCATGGCACTGCCCCCAAGAGTCCGCCCTTTTATTCCCGGGAGATACGCCCCACCGGTACATATGCTTCCGCGGGCCGTTTTTCGTCGTTTCACTGAGTTCAATGACCGAGCACCCGGGGATTTACTTCTGCGAGAGCCAGAGCAGCACCTCTCTCACGATGCACGAGAGGTATTTTACTTCATTTTCTGCATTTTTCGTGCATTTTATAGCTTTGCCATGCTTGAACACACAGTTTTAGCTTATGACATAGTACTTTGTTTGCATTCTGAACATGTAGTTTAAACACTTGAATTTCTGAACACTAGGCTCATTGATTGATTGTGAACGCACGGTACACATTAGTTAAGAATTGAGCACACAGCCCAAGCACTGATTTGTCGAACACACAGCCCGAATTTGAAGGTGAGCACACCGCACACACTGATTAAGAGTAGAACACACAGTCCCAAACTCCGATTTTCTGAACACACAGTCCAAGTCGATGGTGAACACACAGCCCATACTGATTAAGAGTAGAACACACAGTCCCAAACTCTGATTTTCTGAACACACAGCCCAGATTAAAGCGAACACGCAGCCCACTGATTAAGAGTAGAACACGCAGCCCTAAACTCTGATTTTCTGAACACACAGCCCAGATTAAAAGCGAACACGCAGCCCACTGATTAAGAGTAGAACACGCAGCCCTAAACTCTGATTTTCTGAACACACAGCCCAGATTAAAAGCGAACACGCAGCTCACTGATTAATGATTTGAACACGCAGCCCAAAACACTGATTTACTGAACACGCAGCCCAGATATAAATTAAAGTGAACACGCTGCCCACTGATTAATGATTTGAACACGCAGCCCAAAACACTGATTTTCTGAACACGCAGCCCAGATATAAATTAAAGTGAACACGCAGCCCACTGATTAATGATTTGAACACGCAGCCCAAAACACTGATTTTCTGAACACGCAGCCCAAGTTTGAAGTGAACACGCAGCCCACTGATTAGGATTTAAACACGCAGCCCAAAACACAGATTTACTGAACACGCAGCCCAGATATAAGTTAAAGTGAACACGCAGCCCACTGATTAATGATTTGAACACGCAGCCCAAAACACTGATTTTCTGAACACGCAGCCCAGATATAAATTAAAGTGAACACGCAGCCCACTGATTAATGATTTGAACACGCAGCCCAAAACACTGATTTTCTGAACACGCAGCCCAGATATAAATTAAAGTGAACACGCAGCCCGTTGATAATGATTTGAACACGCAGCCCAAAACACTGATTTTCTGAACACGCAGCCCAGATATAAATTAAAGTGAACACGCAGCCCACTGATAATGATTTGAACACGCAGCCCAAAACACTGATTTTCTGAACACGCAGCCCAGATATAATTAAAGTGAACACGCAGCCCACTGATTAATGATTTGAACACGCAGCCCAAAACACTGATTTTCTGAACACGCAGCCCATTGTAGTTTCAGTTACTGACAGATACAAAATCAACGGTTTCCCTGGTTCTGCTGGTGACAACACGGGCGGGTTTTGTAAATATTCTTTAATCTGTTCAAATGCAGCTTGACATCGGCCGTCCCATTGGAACTTCTTTCCTTTCTTCAGGAGACCAAAAAGTGGTTCACAAGTCAAAGTTAATTTTGAGATAAACCGTCTTATGAATTGCACTTTACCCAGAAAGCCTCACACCTCCTTTTCAGTCCTTGGTGGTGGCATTTCTAAGATGGCCTTGATTTTGGAAGGGTCAGCCTCGATGCCCCTTTCTGTAATCAGAAACCCCAGCATTTTTCCCGCCGTAACACCAAATGTACATTTCTGAGGGTTTAGCCGCAACCAGAATTCCCTGATCCTTTGGAAAAACTTATGCAAGGCGGTGTAGTGGCCCTCTCTTTCCTTGGACTTGACAATCATGTCGTCCACATACACCTCAACCTCTTTGTGGATCATATCATGTAGTATTGTGGTCGCAGCCCGTTGATAAGTAGCTCCAGCGTTCTTCAACCCAAACGGCATTACCCGGTAGCAGTATGTCCCCCACGGGGTGGTGAATGCAGTCTTTTCCCGGTCTTCTGGTGCCATCACTATTTGGTTGTAACCTGAGAATCCATCCATGAATGAGAGCAATGCATGCCCCGTTGTGAAGTCTACCAACTCATCGATGTGCGGTAGGGGAAAGTCGTCCTTCGGACTAGCCCTGTTCAAATCCCTGAAATCCACACACACCCGGATCCTGCCATCTTTCTTCGGCACCGGAACAATGTTGGCCAACCAAGTCGGGTACTCAGATACCAGCAGGAAGCCTGCGTCGATTTGCTTGGTGACCTCTTCCTTAATCTTGAGAGCCCAATCCGGGCAGATCCTTCTGAGTTTCTGCTTGACAGGTCGGATCTCGGGGTCAAGGGGGATCCGATGCTGTACAATCTCAGGATCGATTCCAGGCATGTCTTCGTAGGACCACGCGAAAACATCTTTGAAATCTTTTAATAAAGCGACTACGCGCTCGCGTTCCTCCGAAGACAACGTGGACCCGATCTGGACTAGCCGCGGGTCCTCCTCAGTACCAATGTTCACGGTAGTGATTTCATCCATTAAGGGTTTAACAAACCTCTCCTGCTCTTGCTCAATTAAACGTTGTAAAACCGGAGGAACTTTGTCCTCATCGTTTTCATCAAAGTTTTGAAAGTCTGAATTAATGCAATAAATCAAGGGCACAGAGAAATACTCGGAAACCACATTCACCTCATTCTCATTAAGCACATCCAAATCGTCCGATTCATTGGTTACAACAGACTCAAATGAAAAGGAAAAAGACGACCTAGACAGGACTGTGGCATCTGGGTTAACATCCCCAGGAGTACCAGACTCAGACTCAGTCGAGCTGGAACCTGATTCCGACTCACAAGACTCGGTGGAATCAGATTCCGGCTCACTACCTGACCCGGTGCTGCTGGACAAAAATCCCTCCTCGTACTGCCAAGTGAGAGAGGGTGCGATTGATGCATCCAAGATAGCTGCTGGTCGGCTCGCAGCCGTTTCATCCCCAATCATGGAAACCGCGAAGTTATCCCCCAAGCACTCTTGGTCGATCGGAGGATCAGAGAGGAGACATGCCAGCGCTACCCCCATTTCCAACTCTGTGCCCTCAGGATCCACTGCCTTATTCTGCTCAACCTCAGTTGTTGGGTCTGTCTGCTCGGTGGCAACGTCATCCCCGGATAGTTGCAGGTCGAAGAAGATTTCGAAACCTGGTACGCGCTTCTTCTCCGCGTTTAACCATGGCTCTGGGAAGCCGCAAAATGGAAAATCTTCCCCCTCCCGGACGAAGCGTCCGTTCAGGGTACCCTGAATGGGCCTGTGTATTAGGTCAAAAGGCTTCCCAGCCTGCTTCGCTCTGGCTCTGCCGGCCATTTCCTTTCCTTTCCTCACCCAGTCTTCTTTGGTGGGCAGATAACCCAGCCCAAAGGTATGCGGGTTGTGTGGCACTTCGGCCAACGCTGCGACTCCTTTCCTGCCGCTTCTTCCTAATCCCATCCCGGGAATATGTTGTAGCTTGTTCATGAGGTAGACGGATTGAGCACTGACGTACACACCTTCATTCACAGCCATAATATTATGTACTACCCGGGCCTCAGTCAAAGTGAATCCTGATAAGAATACATCTTCTGTGCCATGCTCGATTTCTAGGACCGGCGTAGATACCTCCGGAGGCGGATGGATTGATGAGTTCCTGAACACAGTGGCTACTCCCTTTCCATAGGGGTATTTCACCATCTGATGTAGAGTGGAAGAGACTGCCTTTACTTGGTGCAGCCACGGCCGTCCCAAGAGTAGGTTGAAGGTTGCGGGAACGTCCAAGACATGAAATTCGATGTCGTGTTGTCCTGGACCAACCTTGGTTTGAATCTTGACAATCCCCATCACTTCCCTGCTCGTATTATCATACGCTTTGATCACCTCAGTGGTTGGTGTGAAGTCCACGGGCTTCAACCCAACTGCGTATGCTGTTCTGACTGGGCAGACATTGATGGCGGACCCGGTATCAACAAGTACCACCGGTATCCATTTATCTCTACACTCCACGGAGACGTAGAGAGGTTTGTTATGGTTTATGCCCTCAGGCGGTAACTCCTTGTCTGAAAAGGTTAATGCCGGGGAACCTCCTCCCGGAAAAACCAACCCAACCAGCTGCTCTGGTGAAGTTTCGATGGAGAGTTTGGCCTTGTCCATGGCAGATAGGACGGCCTGTCTGTGCACCCTTGATGCCATAAGCAGTCCCCAGATGGAGATATCTGCTTGTATCTTCTTCAATTGCTTGAGCACAGCTTCTTCTTCAATCTGTTTCTCTCTCTGTTTCTCAGCTTCTTTGTCTTTCCCAGACGCCTCAGGTTGGTCAAGGTGTGGGGGCTTGAAATACCGCCCACTCCTGGTCATATGGGCGACCTCGTCAATATACCAGGTATCATCTGGTTGAGCACCTGCCCAATCTTCGTCTGTGTGGGCAAGACATAAGTCGTCGTCTTCCCACCACATTCCGTCGGCAGCCGATAGACATCTGTCCGGCTCCGGTATGATCATACTCGCAACCCCTTCAGTCTTTATGCCCGCAGCATTTTCTGTTCCTGTGCACGCAGCACTTTCGACCCCCACATGGGCTTTAGCTTTTCTGATTCTCTCGGAATCGTCAAACCTTTGTTGTTCCAACTGCGTCAGTACAGCTGGTTGTTCAATATTCCCTGTACTTACAATCCCCAAATTTTGAGCGGAATTCTTAACGCCGGCGCTCTCCGGCGGTGGATTCCGACTCTCGGCCCTTCCGGCCATCACTGATACTCTTGCCCCTGCCGGGCCCTATTCTGATTGAAATTCTGCAACGTCTGGCTGATCATCTAACCATCCGGTAACTTCTGCCGACCCCTCATGGTCGAACCAGTTGATTGCAGCATCCCCTGATTCTTGGTCGTTGAAGAACTGGAAGTTGGCAAAGTCCCCTTCCACTGTTGTCAGATCATCTGCCCCTTGTTCAAGTCTGTCCTCCGAATCATACACAGCTCAACTTTTTCTGGCAGCCCCACACTCAGCTCAGGCTGGCCTACTGATAAGATGTACTCGCTTGGATCATAGGCTCCTTCAGCAAGATTCCCAGGCTGTTCCATCCCAGACTCAACAATTCTGCTCTCCTCTGAAACCTGCCCCGTTCCATCTTCGGTGGTCACCACCACTGGCTTAGATTGGGTTGTGAAGGCGTCCAACATGCACAAGTCGGTGCAGTCAGGAAGGATCACCTCCGGCTTGGGTAGGTGAGAGGGAGTAATATAGATACTAGGATCGTAGGACACGACCCCAGTTTGGATGAAGTTGATTCTGTTGGGAGGAGGGGCTTGGTTGTGTGGTGGGAGGGGATTTGTTGTGACGTTGGGTTTTTCGGGAGGCGCGATCACCTGCTTGTCAATAAGATCCTGGATCTCATGACGCAATCTGTAACAGCGGTCGGTGTCATGACCGTGCTGTTGGTGATACGCGCAGTACTTTGCTGGGTCATGAGAGGGAGGGAGTGGATTTGGCGGTGGCCTCGGCTCTAGGAGTGTCAAATGCTTCTTCTTGATTAACACCCCCAGAGCTTTGGACAAGGGCATATAGAGGGGTGTAAAGGTTCTTTGGCCTCTGGGCTGAAATCTCGGGGCTTGGGTACTGCTCCCGGATGTACTGGAAAAGGGTGTGGCCGCTGCGGGCCTCGGTTGGGAAGGGGGAGCGGTGGTGACCATACCGACCTCAGAAGTCCTTGTGTTTGCAGCGCCACTCGGGCCTGCGTTGTTATTGCGGTTGAATGTCCTTCGGGGCTGCTCCCGGTCCTGGTCGATCAAACCTTGCTTCATCGCATCCTCGATCTGTACCCCCATCTCGTGTAAATCTGAGAAGGTGGAAAGGGAGTACGATCATTTTCTGCATTAACTTCGGTTGGAGATTGCGTACAATCATCCGAATTTGATCTTTATCTGTTGGCCTCAAGGTCATCATCGATGCCTTTGCTCTCCACCGAGTTACAAAATCAGAGAAAGTCTCTTTTTGTTCCTGCCTCGTTGTTTCAAGATCACGTGTTGTAATCTCGATCTGTGTATTATACGAGTACTGTGCAACGAAGGCCTCAGCCAGCTCATCCCAATTTCTCTTCATATCATCTTCTAACTTCGAGTACCAGATGGCTGCCACTCCCGACAAAGTTCGGCCAAACAGGGAAAGTTTTTGTGGTCGGGTTAGGACCATGGGCCGCAGGATGTCTGAGAATAGCCGAAGATGGACCATAGGGTCATCGGACCCGTCGAAACGGTCAATTTGTGGCATCTTGAATCTGTCTGGCAATGTTACGGCACATCAGTGTACCCATCTTCGATGTCTGGGATGGCCTTCACCCCTGCGATTTCTTGAAAAGTTTTCCAGCTTACTCAGTTTCAGAGCTGTATGATCTACCTCGAACTCAAATGGAGAGTCCAGGTGGTTGGGTGTGAGATTC